>JACEGR010003642.1:0-101096 GCA_014170235.1 Listronotus bonariensis | reverse complement strand
AATAATATTCCTTTAAATTAATATTTGTAACTTTGACATGAACTTTAAAATTTTACTATAACATAAATATTTTCCATTTTACCAATTGTAGTTGCAAATTTATGTAATTTTAGAGCTTATCATTGTTTGTTCTTTTATATTATATATACCTTATATTTCTACAGTTGGTAAAAATAGTTTATTTCAATTTTTTTAGATCCTTACCTTACTTTCGTTTGCTCTTCACTTATGTACAGTACTTATGATATTATTTTACTAACTGTAGTTGTATAAAATTGTCATTTAGGGTCTTAAAACCTTATATTATTTTATATTATGTTATGTCTGAAAATACTACAACTGGTACAAAAATAATTTTTTTTTAATTATGTATGTGAATGACAGACATGACGTTAAAACAAATTTAATGATTATGTCAAAAAATTTCCACTATTATTCGCTCCAGGGTACCCAGGCAGGAGAAATAAAATTCCGATAAATACTTGTGTTTTCATGGTAATGCAACTATAACTACACATTTGATTGGTCAAATAACAGTGGTGTGGAATTTTCAATTTAATTAACTACCCAAAAAAAAAAGTTTAATTCTCTAAATAGCGATGCTTTACAAACATCCAGCTGTATCAACTTCACAGAGAAAATCAAACTCAAAAGTAAATAATTCAACCTTTTACCATTTTCTTTATTATCTCTGAACGAAAATTAGCCCTGAGCGAATTCGTTGTGTTTTTTCTTAAACTAATTTCCCCTTTTTTCTTTGTAAAATTCAAATTACAAACGAATCTACAAATTTACATTGTTCTCTGTGCTTTGTGTGGTGTAATGCTTTTCTTACTATAAGACGTTGTGGTTTTTGTACTTTTTTACTTAATTTAGATTAATGAATATGTTGTTGCAGGTAATCTTAAACACAATTATACCTACAGTGCATTTCTTTAATGTTCTTTCCATTTAATTTTTAAACGGATAAATAAAACAAATTAAAAATTTGGAATATAAAGTATAAGGTATAAATACTATACCAGTAACACCGAATTTTTAAGACAAGTCATAACTCCTCAAGTATTAGACATATCAGAATAAGACTATACAGGGAGATTCAAAAATCGATCACGAAACTTAAGGGTGTGATTCTACTTGGCAAAATAAGGGTAGAGCTTCATATAATTTTTTTTCAAAATGTCATTCCGTTTCGAGTTACAAGCCGTCAAATGTCAATTTTTATTTTGGTTTTTTCGCCATGTTGCATTTATTTTTTAACCAATTCAGTTTATTATTGGCTCTGTGAGCTTTGCAGATTCTAAAATTTTAAGACAAAAGTATTTTTTTGAATACCACCAGAGGGCACTTTACCTAAAACTTAAAATTTATTTACATCTTAACTTTTTATTTTGACAGATATCGCAAAGCTGGTGTTGCCATTTTATAGACAATCAAAAACTTAAAAAATAAGGTATTCTTAATTAAAGTCGATAAACCTCACCGCTTAGGCACCAATAGACATCAAAGTTTTCATCAATTTCAATCAAATTACCTACATACATACAGGGTGTCCAGTAACTCAACCGACAAACTTAACCAAACCATTCTACAACAAAAAATAAGAAAAAGCTTCATATAAACATATGTCCTAAACGTCTTAGTTTTTGAACTACGGGGTGTTAAGAGGTAAATTTTTTTTTTTAATTTTTGTGAAATTTAATAACTAATCAGGTAATTTATGCAAATATTCTTCGCCAAATTGAATATAAATACCCAGTTGTGTCAGCTGTGTGACCAAATTGCAACACTGTGCTACTTAATTTGAATTCCCAATATACATTTTGAAACGGTTGCAAACTCGCATGCAAAAGTGTGTAAATTAAAAGGAATAATATTTTTAATTATTTAAAAAAAAACTGTTTTCTTTTTGATTAACAAATTACACAAAAAAAAATTATTTTATACATCAATCTGGTTTTGGAACACCGCTCTGTAAATTAGACATAAAGAGAAAGAAAGCAAAAGGAGAGAATTCGGTCAAACTTAAATTACTCATAAAAGATACAGACTTATAAAAATAACAATAAGATAAACATTTTACAACGGATAAAGTGAAGCCGTAGTAAACCCGGCCACCCACCACCAGTTTTACAGTTATTCCTGATTTAGTACTTCATGTTTTATGATGCCGAGATTTGATGGATGGAAACAATATGAGCCGTGTCTTATATTTTATTTACATTTTTAATGATAGAGGATTTATCTGAATAGAGAACTTTTCTTTTTGATGTACGTTCTTAAAATATTTAACAAATAGACGTTATACAAGGATGATATGTTTTTTCCTACGACCACTTGTGAAAATAGCAAATAGCACACTGGTGCAATGCAAAGAAAATGCGTTATATCACATTAGTGTTGCAAAGTACTTTACAGCACTAGTGTTGCAAAGTACTTTACAACACTCGTGTGATATAGATTATGATGTCATTTTTAAAACTGCTATTGGTTTTGCAAATGACATATTTATTGTAGTGACAGTAAACAAAACTTTTTACTTACCTTAAACAGTAGAACCCAAATTAGCGAAAATCATCTTATTAACGTTAAGTTACTACACAGTATAATCTTTCTTCTAATATTAAAAGAGTAATAATAAAATTTCCGAAAAAATAAAAACATAAACAAAAATAGACATAACCACAAAAAACAACTTTCACTGACTGCTCGCTAAGTGGCACAGTGTTGTCAGGTAAGTAGATCAAATTAAATATCTCCCTCCTACCTTTGAGCACGCACTTCATAGAGGCAGCCTTGCCGCTTGACCGTTCGACCTAAAGCGCCAGAGAAAAAACTCCTATAGATCAAATTCCTTTCTCTCTGTCTTCGTGTACTCAAACAACTAGTTAAATCTTTTTTTTAAATCTCTTTATTAAACCTAAGGCTAATACGCACATTACGAATCCACTTTCTTTTATCCATTCATAAATAGAATCAGACCCTTCCGACGTTGCCAAATGCTTTCCATATTTTGCATGGTATAACTGACGTTTAGTAGTCGTTCTTTTCTTACTTTTCATATTTTTATATTTTTTCTTAAAAATATGAGGAAAAAAATGTAATGTTTACTTAATTTTACATTTGATGTTCAGTTTCATTAACTCGTTTTACCAATTTTACTCCACCCAGCACCCCTTTTCACCACCCGGTCCCGTAAGTTTGTTTACTGTTATTTTTAAAAAACGGAATATTTTGGATATGCGCCACTTACGTTTTATTTAAAAGAGTGTCTAAAATATGTAAGTATCAATAATTTTTTAAAAAACCGTATTAAACTATTAATGTTATTACCTAACCAAACCATACAATTTTTATTAAGTGAGGGCCTTTTTAAATTCCCAAATGAGAAAAGTTGTATATAATGCTTCTAGGTAGTAGAATATAGCAGTGAGGAAAAGTACATATTACACTAGTGTTACAAAGTAAAAATCACCCTAGTGTTGCAAAGTTTTCAATTGTTTTTTATTTTTCTGTAAAGACAAACTTTAATTTTTTTTTTTTTTTTGGTGAATAATTTGTGGGCGTAGGAAAAATAGTGTACAGTACTCGTGTGAAAATGACTTACACTCGTATGTTTATCGCACTCGTGTGAAATTAGTCATTTTCCACACTTGTAATGTAATATACTATTTCATTATTCTACTACGAGCCCCGTCTCAGTGAAGTTGGCCCAACTGATATAAATTTATATTTGTAAAGGACTCCGCAGCATTTGCATTGAAAACCGGCATGGGTGAAATTCTTTAATATTGAACAATGTTAGAGTCTCATTCCTACCGGTAATATTTTTATAAAAATTTTGGGAAGTCGCCGATAACATTTTGGATTTAGGAATTTCCAAAGTGACGTCACTGGATGATATAAAAACCAATTATAATAAATACATTATTCAAAAACATAGATAGAAGATCAGAATATGGGTCATTTAATTAAAAATACATATATCTAAAAGATAGAATAATTAGCTTTAAAATTTGCAGTCCCGCAAAGTATCTACAGGGTGGTCCAAATCATACCATAGAAAAATTGTGCCAATAAAACCACATTTAGTATGGTTTAAACCATCAAATGAATGTTAAAGCAGTTAAGCGTTATTTTTTAGTGCACTTTTAACCTTTTAATAAGTTTTGATAGTTTAAGTGTTTGGACCATTTCTAGAGGAAACAAAAAAATACCCAACATAATTACATATTTTAGCTGGTTGGGCCAACTTCACTGAGACAAAGCTCATATATAGCGGCCCAAGCAGCAAGCTGACATCATTATGACGTCATTTTTAAGTCATTTTTGGTCATAGGACGTCATCAGACCAAAATTATGATGTCATTTTAATGACGTGTTTTTGACGTCGTTGAAGTGACGTCTTTTAGACATATTTTTTTCGTCATACTAGCTCATAAAAATGTAATGACGTCATGTTTAGAAAACCCGCTAGAAAAATGTTGTGACATTTTATGATTTGTGTCAAAATCCAACCGAAATATTATATGACAGAAAAATAAGACTAATAATTTTACAAAATTGAAATAGTAAAAACTTTACCGATAGATGGTGTATTGGGCAATAAACTACTACGTTTATTCAACATCTTCGCTTTTTATCGCCTACACCGTACCCATAAGACCAAAATAATTATAGGCCGGTCTGCGGTTGGTTAGCTTTGAAAGAAATATCTTTGGCTAGTGTAAAGATTTGCATCTGCAAGTTGGACATTGTTTTGAAAAATGCGACCTTACAGTACAAGGAAATTGCAAGCAGTAAAGAGTTTTTTCCTATTTAAATTTTGCAAATAAAATATCGTATCATTTTAGCTTAAAAAAGTAAATGCGTTAATTTTTCGTCATCTTAAATACGCCATTATGACGTCATTAACGGAACGTATTTTGTCTGTGACTTAGGGAGGTCAATTTAACGTCATTTTGTCGTCATCTTATGACTCAGTTGTGGCTACTTAACATTTATTCACTTGAGAATTGGATATATGGATTAGAAACCGGAAAATCTCTATTTGAAATACTATCACTCTTGTTGAAAGACCCTATAGTTAATATGCAATGTGTCTTAAAAATTAAATGTTTATTGTCGAGAGTTTTTTTTAAACACCCAGTATATTTTAATAAATTTTGATTTTTTTATTAAATTCAACAAAAATGTACTTATAACACACTATACGTCAAGTGTTGCTGGTTTTTAAGATTTCAACAGCATTAGATTAGATTAGATTAGATTAGAATAGGGCCGGGATAACCCATGCACTGAAGCCGCTCGGCTTACTGTGCGTCTTTTACGCCTGGGTGATGTCAGCCAGACGGGACCTACAGCTTAACTTGGGTTCCGAACCACGGTCCAATGAGCGACAACTTGAGACCTCGTCCCCACCCAGGGGGCTCTACTGAACCTACCAACTGAGTGGGGTCCACATGTCTACGGTTGCGCAGGACACGACAAAGTGTGTTCCGGCGCCCTGGTCCTTTGGTGTCCTTCTGCGTCGATACATTTTGCACGTTTTCCGTCTGGTGTTGAGCTAACCACAAAATTTCCGACCAACTTATAAATAAGTATTTGGCCTCAGCAGGATTCGAACCCACCTCACGTCCGTTGTGCGCCCAATGACTTAGCGCCTTACACACTAAGCCATCACCTGACTATCAACAGCATGTTCATATACTGTGTAAGGCTTTGGCGGCCATTTTCTGCTAAACTTAAGTTTTTTGGGCTATACGGCCGTCGTTGTAGATTTTAAGCCGGACGTATTGCTAACTTTTTTATTATTAGAGATAAGAAGTGAGTCATATTAGCAAAGTAGTAGCATTTTTTCCGCTGATTAAGGCGCTGCCAACAAAAAAACAATTGAACATCGGATTTTTAATTTATTGCAAAAAATATACTTTTTTTTAATAAAACACCCTGTATATTATACCACTATTCGAAAGATTTATTAAAGACCAATAAAAAAAGTCCTTTTGTGATATATCCTACTTTTAATAGTTTCAGAAATATGGTCATCCTTAGGAATTTGATAGTAAACTGCCATTTTTTAAGAGAACACCCTATATATTGCATTACCATTAAATAGGCATTTTAAAGAGCTTTAAGAAAATACCACATTTAATATGTCTATCCTTTATAGTTTTGAAAATATGGCCATTCAAATCCGGTGCCGGATTAAGACTACCTTATGCCCTATCCACTCCTGTGGTGCCCCCTACACATGGAATTTTTGAGGACCATAAAAAAATGGCCTCAGAAATGTATGATTTATACATGTCTTTCTACTAACCCCAAATTTTTTAAAAAGCAAAAAAAAACAAAAATAAAAATTTCATTATCTCTATACAAAATTTATTTTCAACAACCCTAAACTTTTTAAAAGGCAATAAAAACTTACCACCTTGTTCAATCATATATTTGCTTTTTACTAACCGACACTTTTTTAAAAACACAAAAACAAGGTGCCCCCTTTGTGGTGCCCCCACAACGTGATGCCCTAAGCAATTGCTTAATTTGCGTATAGGTTAATCCGGAACTGTTTAAATCTAAAAAATAGAAGTATGTCTATTTTATCTTCGACAGTAAACTTAATGTTTAAAGCTTGGAGCGGTAAAGATAAAGAAAATTTAACATAATTTTCAGATTTGGATGGTTATATTACCAAAACTATAAGATATATAGACATATCAAATGTGGTATTCTTAAAACTTTTTTAAAATATTTATTTAATGGTAATGCAATATACAGGGTGTTCTATTTAAAAATGCCGGTTTACTATTAAATTCTCGAGACTGGCCATATTTCCGAAACTAATAAAAATTCGATATAGCACATATGAACTTTTTTAAAGCTCTTTAAGAGATCTTTTAAATGGTGATATAATATACAAAATGTTCCATATAAAAAATACATTTTTTGCAATAAATCAAAAACGCGTCATTCAATTGGTTTTTTGTTGGCAGCACGTTAATCAGCGAAAAAAGTGCTACTACTTTGCTAATTTAAGCGATTTGTATCTCTTATACTTTACTTAAAACTGATTACCCTGTATAAAAAAACTTTAAATTAAAACTTAAACTTACTTAGAGATGATTGCAACCCCTAAACATTTTTGCTACAACACAGGTAAGGGCTTTCGGTGGAAAATATTTTATGGTTATCTATTTATAAAATAAGTTCTTACGAGGCTGCTAGACGTGAACTGATCCCTTAATCGCGCCTCATGACTGATGGTCTAACTTTGACATTACTTTTGTAAAATTAATTGACTGGTATAAAATACACCTGTGGGTATTCTATGGATTTGAAAAAAATCAAAAAAGTAAATAAAGTATTTAGCCACATACATATTAAGTTTTTATGGCTTAGTTTGTTTTCTGAGAATATAAATTTAAGCAAAATATTATGAGGTTTTCTTCTTAATAAAAATAGTTAATAAATATTTATTATATTTATATATATATATATATATATATATAGAGCTATTTTATTCTTGCAATAACAAAATAAATATATTAAATGTTACCTATAATAAATAAATAAATATATATAAATATAATAATTACTTCAGATATGAAATAATTATTTTTATCTCAATTATTTAAAAAAGCTCTTTATAATATGTAACAATTTTAATGTTTCTAAAATTTTTATTACATATTTTTATTCTGTAAGAAAGCCAAGCCAAATATTATTTTGCCCAAATATAATAGCGCACAACTGTTGAGTCGTCAAACTATCGCTTATTAAGTTATCATTACTTATTATTTTATTTTAACAAGTAATATCGTACCATTTCTAATACCCAGATATATCCCATAAGTTATAAAACTCCTGCCTTATAATTTTTCATCAGCCGTAAAATATTAGACATCCCCATATTGTTTCCATCAAATCCCGACGTCATAAAGCATAAAGTACTGAATCAGAAATAACAATAAAAGTGATGCGGGGTTACTTTACTACGCCTATAATACTTTTGCCATGAAATTTTTATATTATTAATATTTTTATAGGGGTTGTATTTTAATAAATAATTTTTCGTATATTTTTCCATAATTATTTTTAATGATTTTACGAGGTCACGTTTTTATTTGGATTTTTTTAAAGTTTCTTTAATACAGGTACGGCCGGTGATTTTTTTTAGGTGGGGCAAGTTTTGTAAGTAACTTATGCATTCGTGCATTCTAACTAAGCGGGCTACCTCGAATATTTTCTTTGTGTATACACTTATCAAAAAATCCTGAACTCGACAATTCTTATTTTTAGAGCCAAACTACGTATTTTACGCGGCAGGATTTCGTTGAAATTGGCAGCAAACAGAAAAGGTCTTGTTTCCGTCGGGTGGGTACCGGGTCATTTACACCCCCTTACCTTTTTTATTTTTTATAGTACAAAATAACTAAAAATATCAGTTTTTTGGGTTAATTCTGTAGTATTCAAATAGGTAATTAGATTTTTATTATCTCTTAGATGTACAGGGTACGACAAAAGTATGATTTTTTTTAATGGAACACCCTATAAATTATTTCACAATTAAAAAGATCTTTTAAAAACCTTTAAAAAATTATTACATTTTCTATACCTACTTCAATTAGTTTTTTAAATATATTTATTTTTCTAACACTTACATCCCCCTACCTTTTTTATTTTTAACGTATAAAAGAAATAAAAACGTCATTTTGTTAGGATGATTCTGTAGTACCTGTATCTTTCATCAGAATTATTTTTGCTGCTATATGCGCAAGTTTATATTAAAAAAAAACAAGTACGGCATATGTAGTCTTTACTTTTTTATATCTTAAATTGCAGACCGCTTTTTGTTTCCCAAATGAAAATTCCCGGTCAAACATTTGTTTTGCCTGTATCCTTTAAGAATATGTCGTATGCACCGTCACCTCGTCTAGAATAACGTGTTGCGTTGTGGCGGTGACGATAAGAATGCGTAATCATAAGCGTATTAAGGTCGGGCCTCACATAACCGCAACGAGAGCTCGTGGCCATGCGTTTTCCTGGTAAAATGTAGGGGAATGTGGTGCAAATTTTTTTTGACTTTAAATAAGCTGCAGTTATATGAGTCAACTATACCACGCTTTATGTAACACCTGATCATAATTTAAATCTTTACAAAAAGGAAAACAATTTTAAGGTTTGGCCACATAAAACCACACCGAGTCCTGCGCCGTAGCACGGCCGTGTCTCGGTTTTAAAATGTACCGTTGTAATCAAATGCTGTAGGCCCTAATATCACCGCTCCGTGCCCGACCACATACCCCACACCGAATTTTAACAAATAAATAAACATTAATTTATTTGATTTTTAGAAATATTAATTTTAAAAAACCTATAAAACAAAAAATAACAGTTAATTTAAGTTTTACTCACATATTATTCTCAAGATGTAACAATACAATAAATTTTACACTTATTAATAATTAATAAATATTTTTTGTGGTATTGTTTGTTTACAAACACTAACCTTTAATCACTGGCTTTTAATTTTTATACGTAATTAGCTGGTCAAAGGTCACGCCCGTAAACTTAAAGCTTTGTTTGGGAAACATCGGCGCTACCCGATCCATGTACGATTTTATTTGATTGGCATGTTTTAGACTGTACGAGACACGGTCGTGCTACGATGCGGGTCTTGTGGGATATCGGTGTCGTTATGTGGAGTATACTACGCTTAAAGTTTGAGAGATATACATACATAAAACAATAGACTTACCTTGAAAAAATGCTTTGTAAATTTTTAATTGCATAAAAAGTGTTTTGAATTTTTCCGAATTAATTTGCCCCACTTTTTCTATTACTGTGAAATCGGGCTCGCGGTGCGGTTATGTGTGGACCGACCTTTGGTTATATGGTTACCGCCACGTCCCGCTTGGTGAAATACACCGCTATTATTCCGCTCGAGTGGTTTGACTCTTAGGGTGACACAGGTTTGTGTCGAAATAATGGTTATCCCATTCCCTTAACAACACAAACATCAAAAAATGTAAATGATAATGGAGGGCAAGCGATACGTTATTCTTAAGAGTTTGATTTTTTTATTTGTATTTAGTCTTTTTTAAATCGATTTAATAGTTTTTGAGAAAATTCCGGGGTGGTGCAGCGTCGAGCTGTAGGGTATCTATCGCTCTTTTATATATATATATATACTTTTACGGTTTCTGTTCGAAGAAATATTCAGTATAGTCCCTCTACTTGCAATTATCAACAGAGAAACTTATTTTTGCCGCGCGTATGCATCCCTATACGGTCCAACTGGACAGGACCTGAACTTCTCACTTTGTTCGCTCTTTTTATTCCTTATTTCTAGAGTTTCTATAATGTGGAACCTGCTGCCAGCGGAGGTATTTCCTTCTTCTCCAAATCCTTTATGTTCTTAAGTCCCGCGTTAATAAACTTTCTCTTACCCCACTTAAGACACCCACGATTCGTTAGTATTTAGGCTTTCAGCCTTCGTGGATTGTCCGAATATTAAAATATATATAATAAACAAAATATTGAAGATACAACCATTAAAACACCCGGGTCATGAAAATTGAGCATTACTGGACCAATGTAAATATGAACTTTCTTCTTACATTGTTAGAAGTAGAATATGCCTTAATTTCCCTAAAGCCGCGTCCACACTAGTAAAAATTTACGTTGTGTGCGCCATGCAGCACAAATTTGTATGTGCGTTTCAAATTTTTGCAAGTGTGGACGAGTTCGCCGCATAGAAACACACGCAAAAATTTTCGCGACATTCAACGCACGCGATCCGTCGGTTGTCGGTTTTTTCAACATCAAAGAGATTTGCGCCGCAATATTGTTTTAGTGTGGACGTATTTACGTTAACGCAATGATTTTGATAAATGTTGTTATTATGACTTGCTGTTTAGAAATTATAGAAGTTAACTGATATCCATCTTTCTAATTTGTTCTAAACCAACCATTCTGTGACTATGTCTGATGCAATATTAATGATGAAAAGAAAATACGCTACTTTTATCGTCGTGCAAAATCTTATAAAAAAAAATGGGGGAAAAAATAGAAAAAAGACGATATTGGATTAAACATTTGTATCAAAATAAAAAACAATTTGATGGCGTAAAGTTATTATATCAGCTATCCTTGGATGAAAGTACTGGGCAACTCAAAAATTTTTGCGTATGTCTACAAATGACTTTGAGATTTTAATAAATAAGATTGGACCAAAAATTATCAAAAGGACACCAAGCTTAGAGAAGCCATATCCGTGAAGGAAAGGTCAGCTGTCACATTACGTTTTATGGCTACTGGAGATTCATATACAAGCCTTCAATATATTTTTAAAATATCCAAACAAAGCATATCATTGATAGTTCCAGAAGTATGCAGTGCTTTAATTGACGTTCTAAAAGATTATGTAAAGGTAATGTGGTAATAAAACTTAACTTTTATTTTTTTAAAATTTATTATCTTTCAAAAACAACAACTGTAGGGCAAAAACTTTAATAAAAACTGAATTTTCATTCGAAATAATACGTATAACACATTTTGCGATTTCTTCCCAAGCATCATTTTTTTTGTTTTTATGAAAATGCCACTTATTGCTTGGATCCCATAAAAGTCTTTGTTTTTAATATTCTTGTATCAGAAGAAGAACATCCTCTTTATTTAAATTTATCTTTTACAAAATAAAAAATACTTGGCGAAAAAATATAAACAAATCCAGAATAACAAAATAGTAGGCAACGCATAAGATCACACACGTTTTGAGCACGAACGCACGACACATAACGTAAAATTGAACGTAGGTAGAACGTGAAATTTGCGCCGCAAATATTTGCGCCGAATTCTAGATTCAACATACAACACATTTATTTACTAATGTGGACGCGGCTTAACACATTTTGTTAAACCCTGTATTTATTTAACAAAATATTAGTACTGCACAACATTGTGTAAAAGATATGCAAGAAATGTAAATAAAAAATAAGAGTTTTTTGTATCGAACAAGGACAACAAAAATCTAGATCCGGTCGGGAACTTGTTAAACCTAAGTTAGAGATGTAAATAAATGTAAATTTACCCTAAAAAACATTCCAGCTGTGTTCAAGTTAGATTTTATTTCTTTTTCAGAACAATCACGGAAGTTCGGTGGAATCCTGAAACTTTGGAGTTTAGTTCCAGGGCAACTAAAGTGCTGACATCGGTAAGTACAACGGAAATTTCTGGTAAAATGGTGTGTAAATGCGACGAAAATCGTTGGGGAAAATACATATGTTTAAATACGGACTGCTTAATTTTTTTGTTACATTTTTTTCTTAAAAACACCTTATTTCTAAAAACGCCTCTATTAATTCAATTTATTTTTATAGGTATATAAAAAATTACGTTTAAAACCGATATGGCTTATAATAATTGGAGCATAGACTAAGTTAATTTTGCTTCAGCATTTGGTAAAAATTTAAAATATTTTTACTGCTATAAAGAAGTGTTTAAAAACGCACGTCAAACAGGATCTGAATATGACTAATTTCACATCATATATGATATTACTATGTTAAAATTTATCACATGATTCCCTGTCAAAAATATTTTATTTTCTGACATTTAGTTTTAACATAAAAGCGTGTAAAAATTTTTACACAGCGTATAAAAATGTTTACACTGCCCTGTCAAAGGATAAAAAAGAATAAAAATAATTAAAATCACGTATTAATTCTTATTTTTTGCTGTCGTAGAAAAAGTATCGTGTGCAACACGTTTGAAACTGACTCGTATGACAACGTCATACTCGTGTGCAAAGTGTCTTTTTTCCACGACCACATTAAAAAAGGACATAAAACGCACTCCTTGCTCCTTTAGCAAAAGAAAAATATCAAGCTTGATAGTAGCTACTTTTCAACACTAGAGTTGAAAAGTACTTTTCTCACGACCACACACGAAAATGACATAAAACGCACTCCTTAATCATTTAGAAAACTAATTATATCACACGCGTGTTGAAATCTACTTTTCAACACTAGTGTTGGAAAGTAGAATGACAGGTGCTTACATTCCGTGAAAAAAGAATACGCTTACAGTATTTTTAACAAAATTAAAGTTCTAACCTACCAGTGCTAACAAATATTATTTTTTTACAAATTAAATTGATAATATAGTTATTCATATTTGAAGGTTTATTAGTTTATAGACTTTTTTATTAAATGGGAACGAAAAACGCGTTTAATAATAGGCAACCCATTAAATATATGTACTGAATATCGATAGCGTGTCGATAGATCGAAAAACTATTCTAAAATTGAAACCTATTTAAAATTTTGATGAATATAAAAATATACTTTAAACGCCTTATTGGCTATAAAATACTAATTCTATTTACAAGGTACTTTATAGACGACGTCGTTCAAGATAACTTTTTAATGTTGCAACGTCGATTTCAGCATATCGACTACTGTTTTTCATCCCTTTGAAAGTGAGATTATATGTCACATAACCGCACATATTTATATTTATTATTATTTAAAAATGTATATTTATTTAGTGTTTGTGTCCAGTGATAAGGTGTTTTCACATAATTTTACTATAAAACACTTAATTAAAGACATAACACTGCATGTAAGGTACCCCGCCCAGCACCCCTAGTCACTCCCCGGACCCGCAAGTTTGTTAAGTTATGATTAATTAAAACGGGATATTTTGGATCAGCGCCACTGGTGTTTTATTTTAAAAATGGTCTTAAACCAGTAAGAATCATTTATTAAAAAATCATAGTAACGGCAGAAAACCGTTTTCGGCACCAAAAAATAATTTAAGATTAATGATAAATACTTTTGGTCGTGGAAAAAATATTGTACATGACTCGTGTCAAAAGTGATTTTCACACTCGTGTTGCACAATATACTAATTTTGTTCTAACTATTTTGTATTTTTGCAAGTTTCCTAAAAGAGCTATCTAAACCTTTTGAAAATGTTGCTCTTTTATTTTACAAGCTTTTATTTAACTTGCAATATATGTACGTATGGGTGGAATCTTGCAAATCAATCTTGATGCATATGTCTTTAATCGACTAAGCTGAAATTTTAAACACACGTCCAGTTTGAATGACAATGCATGTTTAGCTATGTAACGTAATTCTAAATTCACCCAGGATGGCGGACCAGTTAATTTTAATCAAGCGCTTGCAGCTACGATTCTAATTTTTGTTTTATCTAAGAAATGAGGCACCAACATATACCTAATAAACCAACACCAAGCATATACACTAATAATATTGGACTAGATTAGATTAGATAAGATTAGGAGGTGGATTACATATCCTCTAACACTGCAACCTGCTCAGGTTTATTGTGTGTCCTCCGTCCATAGGTTAGAGCACGCTATCCAAGCCGGTCTGTTTTATCAGACTCACAAGTTGGAAGCTGGCCTTGGGATATCTTGCCGCTTTAGGTTTTCTCTTCACCCAGCCTTGCAAACCGCAGACGACCAAGGGCTTCACAGTAGCACCATACGTGTTCTGCGGTTTCTTCCTCCTCCTGGCAGAACCTACATAGGTTTTCTTCTGGCAGGCCCATGATTTCCGGGTGTTTATTTAGTCTCAAAAGCAATGACGTGTTAGTTGACCCACTATAATTCTTACTGCCTTCCGGTTGTAATTCAGAAGGTCTTTCGTAAATTCTGGCGAGTAAGCCTTAATGAATATTTTTGCTTGACGCTGTCCTGGTGTTCTCGTCCACCAGTCTTGTGATTCCCTTATAATCCATGATCTAATAGATGACCTTACCTGGCATGATGGCCTAAAAATAACACTTTCGTAAAGAAATTTTTTATTTTGTTACCAAATATTAATTTTTTAGTTAGCCTCAGAGAAAAATCAAAACTTTAAAGGCATAATCCTTTATTTGTACCCTTTTCGTAAATTTGATTAAATATACTATAAACAAATATCAAATTTTAGGAAATTATCCTTATTTTTTAAAATTATAGCCAGTTGACATTTTTCACTCTACAATTTTTTTATACGAGATTTTCAAATACCTTTATTTACAAGGAAAAGGCAGATATTTTTGCAAAATTTAGGATTTGTCTATAAAATTTGGATCAAATTTACGAGAAACATACAAACAAAGAATTTGCTTTTAAAAGCTTTGATTTTCATTGGAGGCTAACCAAAAAACTAACTTTTCTCAGATTCCAAAATATTTTTTTGCCAAAGTGTTTCTCTTAGCATCAATAGCATCTGGTATAAATTTGGTGTGGGCCACATGGCTTAGTTTTAGATAAAATAATTTGAAAATCCTAGTTGCGCCCCTGATTTTAATGCATTTCTACAAAATGAGTATCAAAGGAAAGCGCTTGCTGAGAATAACTAAAAAATAAGGTGACGTCACTCTAAATCTAATTTGGTGGACTAAGTTTTGCATGCTTTTCACAGTATGGGTATCAAATAGAAGGCTTTTTGAGAATACGAATGTGAGTTAAACTTCATTGCTGCAATACGTCTAGATTTTTGTGGATTGGGGTTTTTAAAGTCGGATACAAATGCCTTATTGTATTAGAGCTAAACTGTTGTAAATTAGTCGGCAAACGACCTTGTAACAATAATGCGTCCACTAATATAAACGGAATTGAAACATGTCTGGAGATGACTAAAAATAAAAAATAATATTATTATTACTATTAATTTATTAATAATTTCTATTAAATTTATTTGCAAAATGTCAAATTGTAAAACTAGTGGTACATGAATTAAAAGAAATAATGACGAAATCAAAGGTAACTTGACCGTTTGGTTCAGTTGATGTCGCTTTTAGTGTTACATTGCATAAATTGATATTTAAAATAAAGTTGTAAGTAGATGGTTTTCACCGGTTCTAGACCACTCAATTTTCGGAGGATTGGAGGATGATGTTTACCACTTCATGCAAATTAGATATGAGTCACCTTGTTTACCGTTTAGGCATGAGTCACATGCCTTTGGGAAGATTATATATTCTAAACCACTCAAATTAGGAGGAATTTCGGAGATTGGGAGGAATTTCGGAAGATTGGGAGTAATTTCGGAGGATTTGGAGGATGATGTTTACCAGTTTCTTCAACCAAATCTTCTGGTACCCACGGCGCATTCTATTATCTTCCAGTAAGGACTGCGCAATTGTCAAGGTCACCTTTAGTTGGTGCTTAAACGGAATAGTTAAAGTGTTATACGTTGTTTAGGTAAATAGGTTAAAATACAAATTGGGTCGAAAATTTAAAAAATCATTTTTTAATTTTAAGGCGGTTGGTCCTTTCGTAGGTCTAATAACTTCTGGTAATAGGTGAGAGGTACCATATCTCTTGATACCTACTGCGCATGCCTATCATCCTCCATTAAGGACTGCGCAAGTCTCAGGTCATCAAAATTAGTACTTAAAGGTGAAACCTAAAGGGTTTTAGGACAAAGATAAGTCATAATTGACACTCATCACTAAGTACCAAATAGCGTAGAAGCCAATAGGATCTTGGACATGCCACTTAAACACATGTAAATTTTGTAGTCAAACATGGACAAAGAAGTAACCTATGGACAATTAAGTATATATTGGACAAAATCTCATAGCGTTTATATGGGAATTTTGTTAAAGATAATGGACTAAGTCTGATGGACAGGGAAATTTCGGCAAGAAAACAATATGTTTATTTTAACGTACATTATTTATTCTACTAATTCTTAAATTACAAGAGACTAATAAGTTTTACAATTGATTCACTTTGTAATTCAGCTTTTTATTTAGTCCCAACTCTAACAGTTGCTTGACTTCAATCGTTGCTTTCAGCTGTACATTTTCCTGATGGAAAGTCCTTTTTCGTTTTGTAAAATTTCTCGTTTTTCACAGCTTGTCGCCTTTTCTACCATCGCCTCTGGCACAACGGCGGGATTTTTAGCTAGGTGATGTGTATTTTGAAATATCTGAAACTCCATTTGAAGCAATTACTGATATTCATCTCGAACAGTGCCACACGCTTTCTTCGTGAATGCAACAATCTTCGTTAAAACATTTCTCTAGAGTATGAGCATGAGGAGTTCCTTGTAAACATCAGATCTCGTCAGAGGTTTTTGACCATCAGCGTACGCAATAGGCAGTGCCAACCGCATGATCCAAACACAAGATTTTCAAATGCCGTTTTGGACGAGTCTTTCCAGTGTCTTGAGTCGTCTTTCAATCGCTAAGACTGTTTCCATTCGCAAAGTGAATTACGGCGTGAAAATGTCTCATGCGCGGTACTTCCATCATGCAGCTATCAGACACATATCGACACACATTTTAGATCAGGCAAACCTACCATAAATCAAATCACGTTTAGCAGTAAATGATACCGATTCTCGATTGCTATTGCTCGTAACTCGGCAGCTTACTGGAGACAGAGATTTACTTCGCTGATGTCTAGGAGCGTGTAGAAGTCTGCATAGATACAACAGACATTTTGGATAGATATAGATTTTTAAGCTAGTTAATCGTCTCACTTTGAATGCTACGACAGACTGATCAGGTGCTCTCTGACTTACACCTACATATGTATAAATGTTCACGCTGGCATATACAGCGCAAAATAACAGCTGAACAGGGCTGTTTGAAAATAACAGGATGCTGTCTATGGAAATACAGGCCGCCTGTCTGATGGATGACTGCGGCTGCTGTAATGTTTCGGAAATGCAGTGAGCTGTTTTTGGAAATACAGGGCTGCTTCTTTGAAATACAGGGCTGCTTTGGAAATACAGGGCGTGGCTGCTTCAGGGTAGGTTAGGTGTGTTTTAACGCGTTAAAACACACCTAAACCTAAAACAGCCCTGTATTTCCAAAAACAGCCCTGTATTTCCAAAAACAGCCCTGTATTTCCAAAAACAGCCCTGTATTTCCAAAACAGCCCTGTATTTCCAAAAACAGCCCTGCATTTCCAAAAACAGCCCTGTATTTCCATAAACAGCCCTGTATTTCCATAAACAGCCCTGTATTTCCAAAAACAGCCCTGTTCAGCTGTTTATTTTGCTGTTCTTGTATAGACTTTTGCGCAGGCGTCATAATTGTAAATACATATATATTAGATAAGTCCAGAGAGACTTGATCAGTCTGTCGTAGACATTCAAAGTGAAACATTGTGCTTAGTTTAAAAATCATTATATCTATCCTAAAATGTCTGTTGTATCTAATACAGATTTCTACACACTCCTAAACATCAACGAAGTAAATCCTTTGTCTCCAAGTAAAGTTGCCGAGGATTACGAGCAAAGCAATCAAGAATGGTATCATTTACTACTAAACGAAGTTGATTTTGGTTTAATGATAGGTTTGCCTGATCTAAAATGGTATTCATTGTGTCGATGTCATCTTGTAGCTGATGATGGAAGTACCGCGCATGAGCATTTTCACGCCTTAATTCACTTTACGAATGGAAAAACAGTCTTAGCATTGAAAAACGACTTCAAAGACTTGAAAAAGACTTCATTCCAAAACAACATTTAAGAAAATCTTGTGTTTGGATCATGCAATTGGCGTACTACGATACATTGCCTGTGCAGATGGTCAAAAACCTCTAAGACGAGATCTCGATGGTTTACAAGGAACTCCTCATGCTCATTACTCTAGAAAATGTTTTAACGAAGATTGGTTACATTCACGAGGAAAACGATGTGGCGCTGTTCGAGATGAAATATCAATAATTGCTTCAAATGGAGTTTCAGATATTTCAAAATACACATCACCCTACGAACTTCATGAAAAATCCACTTGCCGTTGTGCCAGAGGCGATGAAGGTGTTAGAAAAAGGCAACAAGCTAATGAAAAACGAAGAGAATTTTACAAAACAGAAAAAGGACTTTCCATCAGGAAAATGTACAAAGAAAAACAAATTGAAAAGCAACGATTAATTAAACAACTGTTAGAGTTAGGACTAAATAAAAAGCTGAATTACAAAGAGAATCAATTGTAAAACTTATTAGTCTCTTGTAATTTAAGAATTAGTAGAATAAATAATGTACGTTAAAATAAACATATTGTTTTCTTGCCGAAATTTCCCTGTCCATATCAGACTTAGTCCATTATCTTTAACAAAATTCCCATATAAACGCTATGAGATTTTGTCCAATATATACTTAATTGTCCATAGGTTACTTCTTTGTCCATGTTTGACTACAAAATTTACATGTGTTTAAATGGCATGTCCAAGATCCTATTGGCTTCTACGCTATTTGGTACTTAGTGATGAGTGTCAATTATGACTTATCTTTGTCCTAAAGCCCTTTAGGTTTCACCTTTAAGTACTAATTTTGGATGACCTTGAGACTTGCGCAGTCCTTAATGGAGGATGATAGGCATGCGCAGTAGGTATCAAGAGATATGGTACCTCTCACCTATTACCAGAAGTTATTAGACCTACGAAAGGACCAACCGCCTTAAAATTAAAAATGATTTTTTAAATTTTCGACCCAATTTGTATTTTAACCTATTTACCTTAAACAACGTATAACACTTTAACTATTCCGTTTAAGCACCAACTAAAGGTGACCTTGACAATTGCGCAGTCCTTACTGGAAGATAATAGAAATGCGCCGTGGGTACCAGAAGATTTGGTTGAAGAAACTGGTAAACATCATCCTCCAAATCCTCCGAAATTACTCCCAATCTTCCGAAATTCCTCCCAATCTTCCGAAATTCCTCCTAATTTGAGTGGTTTAGAATATATAATCTTCCCAAAGGGCATGTGACTCATGCCTAAACGGTAAACAAGGTGACTCATATCTAATTTGCATAAGTGGTAAACATCATCCTCCAATCCTCCGAAAATTGAGTGGTCTAGAACCGGTGAAACACTCATTTAGTAGTAGATGGTCACTGGTTCTAGACCACTCGACTCGGAGGATTGGAGGATGATGCCACTTATGCAAATTAGATATGAGTCACTGTTGTTTAGGCATGAGTCACATGCGTGCTCTGGGAAGATTAGTATTTTAAACCAATCAGTTAGGAGGATAGACTGAGGAATTCGAAGACTGAGTAATCTCGGAGACATGGGCAGCTCAACCAAATCTTCGGTGATCCGGTTGTTACTTCTATCAGTCTCCGTGCACACGCACGTCAAGTGCTCGCCTTAGTTGGTGCTTAAACGGAATATTAGTGTTATACGTTGTTTGAGTCAGGTCAAAATACGCTGTCGAATGTCGAAAATCACTTTTGATTCTTGAAGGCGTGTTGGTCCTTCGTAGGTCTAATCAACTTCTGGTACATAGGCGAGCAGGTTACGCATTGCCTGATACCGCGCATGCCTATCATCCTCCGACTGCGCAGTCAACCAGGTGCCAAAGTTAGTACCCAAAGGTGAAACCCTAAAGCGGCTTTAGACAAAGATAAGTCATAATTGACACTCATCACTAAGTACAGTGCAAAGCCAATAGAATCTTGACATCCATTTGAACACATGAAATCTAGTCAGTCAAACATGGACAAGAAGTACCATGGACAATTAAGTATATATTGGACAAAATCCATAGCTTAGCATGGGTCTTGTTAAAGATAATGGGCTGCCCGATATGGACAGGGGAAATTTCGGCAAAGAAAACAATATATTTATTTTAACGTTTTACAATAGATTCTCTTTGACCAGCTTGATTATTTAGTCCTATACTTAACATGTTGGTCGTTATCGCATGCTTTTCAATCTGTTTTCTTCGTACATTTTCGACGAAGCCTTTCGTCTTTGCTTCTTCGCCTTTCATTAACGTGCCTTAACGCCTTGTCGCCCAGGTCAGACGGCCAGTGATTTTATAATACAGGCTGTTTTTGGAAATGGTTGCAGGGCTGCTCTTTGAAATACAGGGCCGTTTTTGAAACACAGGATGTTCTTGAAATGCAGGGTGCTGGCCGTTGAAATACAGAGGCGCCTTGAAATCTAGGGCCGTTTTTGGAATACAGGGTGTTTCAGGTCAGGGCTGCTCTTGGAATACACGGACTGTTTCTTGAAATACAGGGCTGTTTTTACACAGCACGTATGACAGTAGTAGCGACTGTCGATTAGACGCAGCGCAGCGCAGGCTCCACGCCTCATGACATAACCTTGGGTCCTATAGAGTGTCTTAGCATGCGCGAAAATGGTGTCAGACATAACCTGGACGGACATGTTATGATTAAACATAACCTGTAGTTCTATAGCGGATGATAGCCCTCGCCCCGGAGCCCTAATTGTCAGACGCGGGGCGAGGACTTATCCGTATAAATTTTAGGTTATGTTTCAATCATAACAGTGTCCGAATTTCTAGGTTATGTTGACGTCATTTTTCGCGCATGCGTAAGACCTCTATAAGTTTAAGGTTATGTCATAAGGCGTGGAGCGCAACCTCTGCACGTGGCGCTCGGCGCATATCTTCATAATCCGCCATGTTTACACTCCTATTGACGGTCTTACGCATGCGTTAAAAACAGCCCTGTATTTCCAAAAACAGTCCTGTATTTCCAAAAACAGCCCTGTATTTCTGAAAACAGCCCTGTATTTCCAAAAACAGCCCTGTATTTCTAAAAACAGCCCTGTATTTCCAAAACAGCCCTGTATTTCCAAAAACAGCCCTGTATTTCCAAAAACAGCCCTGTATTTCCAAAAACAGCCCTGTATTTCCAAAAACAGCCCTGTATTTCTAAAAACAGCCCTGTATTTCCAAAAACAGCCCTGTATTTATAAAAATCCACTTGCCGGTGTGCCCGAGGCGATGAAGGCGTTAGAAAAAGGCAACAAGCTAATGAAAAACGAAGAGAATTTTACAAAACAGAAAAAGGACTTTCCATCAGGAAAATGTACAAAGAAAAACAAATTGAAAAGCAACGATTAATTAAACAACTGTTAGAGTTAGGACTAAATAATAAAGCTGAATTACAAAGAGAATCTATTGTAAAACGTTAAAATAAATATATTGTTTTCTTGCCGAAATTTCCCTGTCCATATCAGACTTAGTCCATTATCTTTAACAAAATTCCCATATAAACGCTATGAGATTTTGTCCAATATATACTTAATTGTCCATAGGTTACTTCTTTGTCCATGTTTGACTACAAAATTTACATGTGTTTAAATGGCATGTCCAAGATCCTATTGGCTTCTACGCTATTTGGTACTTAGTGATGAGTGTCAATTATGACTTATCTTTGTCCTAAAGCCCTTTAGGTTTCACCTTTGGGTACTAATTTTGATGACCTTGAGACTTGCGCAGTCCTTAATGGAGGATGATAGGCATGCGCAGTAGGTATCAAGAGATATGGTACCCTCTCACCTATTACCAGAAGTTATTAGACCTACGAAAGGACCAACCGCCTTAAAATTAAAAATGATTTTTTAAATTTTCGACCCAATTTGTATTTTAACCTATTTACCTTAAACAACGTATAACACTTTAACTATTCCGTTTAAGCACCAACTAAAGGTGACCTTGACAATTGCGCAGTCCTTACTGGAAGATAATAGAAATGCGCCGTGGGTACCAGAAGATTTGGTTGAAGAAACTGGTAAACATCATCCTCCAAATCCTCCGAAATTACTCCCAATCTTCCGAAATTCCTCCCAATCTTCCGAAATTCCTCCTAATTTGAGTGGTTTAGAATATATAATCTTCCCAAAGGGCATGTGACTCATGCCTAAACGGTAAACAAGGTGACTCATATCTAATTTGCATAAGTGGTAAACATCATCCTCCAATCCTCCGAAAATTGAGTGGTCTAGAACCGGTGAAAACCATCTACTGTTGTAGGCATTGAATAAAACACTAATTTAAAGTGTGAAAAAGCTGAAGTGTTAAAAGGTTCCTTTTTTTAACACTTTATGTACCGCACGAAAATGGAGTACTTTAAGTTTATGTTAACGATTAAAAAAACAGATTTTTTTTAACGGTCGTGGAAAAAACGTATTTTTAAATGCGCAAGTAGAAAAAAGTTGTTTTCAGTGACAAACTGCGGTGTTTTTTATCATAAAGTTATCTTCTGTCCTACCATTTTTTAAATAAATACCAGTTTTTACATACGTTAACTACCAAAATTAATTCCATTAATTTACAATAGAGTAGAGAGTGGGTTTGCTTTGTTCTCAAACATTCCCTAATTCCTCTAATAAACAAAGCCAACACACATATGCATTTAAAAGCAGCTCGTAGTGCCTTTTGGCTTTCCTTTTCCACAAGGGACCTACTTCCTTCCTTTGCCCTTAATTGATAAAGCAGCAATGTTCATCATCTATTCACCCGACATGATTGCCTCCCTCTTAAATCCTTAGAGATGGGAAATTGGTTAAGAAATACCACGCAACTGTATTGACTAACGTTTCCATATAGAGAATATGACGTAAAATACACTCCCTACAAAAATTATCGCATTTCCTTGATGTTATCCCTCAGTCATCTTAGTTAAATTAAGGTTAATCTCACAGAATCAGCTGAATATCTGTACATACCTTTATTTTGGCACAAAAATACTCTCCTAAAATCCCCTATGATATCGTGTAAGGAACTCCAAATATGACAAGTCAAAAAATCAGTTTTTGCAAATATTTCGTTTCTTTACTTTTAATTGCATTTATATTTATTATAAAGTTGTGGGACACAAAATTCTTTACAAATTTGATTCTAAACATGTTTTCTCAGTCAAACGCATCCGATAATAGAGGCGCAGTGTGCAAAGCACTTTACTGTATGTACATACCTTAGCACGCAATCAATCGTGATTTTTAGTCTAATATGTCAACTTTTTACTTAAGTATTTGCTAAATATCACGATTGATTGCGTGCTAAGGTATGTACATACACTAAAGTGCTTTACACTGCGGCCTATATTATCGGATCCGTGGGTATGATGAAAAAACTTAGAATCAAATTTATAAAAAAATTGTGTTCTACAACTTTTATATTAAATATAAATGCGATTAAAAGTAAAGGAAACGAGATATTCGCAAAAAACTGATTTTTTTTGACATTTGATCTGTCATATTTCGAGTTCCTTACACGATATCATAGGGAATTTTGGGAGAGCTTTTTTGTACCAGAAAAAAGGTATGTACAGATATTCAGCCTATTTCGTAAGATTCCGGTAAAACCTAAGTTAATTGGGTTATATCTCTTAAAAAGATTTCGGTTATCAAGACATTAAAAAAATGTAAAGGACGTGTGAAACTATTATTTTGGCGTAAAAGTTGTTAGTTTACTGTTAACATCATAGCCCTGTATGATGTCCTGTTAAAATCACCAGCAATCAAATTTGTCGTTAAAAATACAGAGTCTCCGACTATATTTCGACCAATATTGACCGCTAATACCTTTAAGACAAATATAGTCAATATAATAGGGTTTGCGTAGAAAGCCATAGATTTTTAAAAACTTTTTTTTATCATTATATCCTCGGTATTTGGCTGTGATATTCCTTTAACACAAAAACAAAATTGCCGATTTTCCGGTATAGGACAACATTGTTATTTTAAATGGAACACCATGTATTTTTTACCATATTAAAATTCAGTCTAAAATAATTTTTACATAAGTTATGGTTATTGCAAAAAATAATGGAACTATTTATTAAAAAAAAAATACTGCATGGCAATTATGAGTATTGTTTGACAATAGAAATTTGCTACATACGAGGTTAGTTAGTTAATTTCTATTAAATCTTTAAAAAGATGTATAAATATTAATCATAAACACTGTTTTTACGTCTTAATTAAGAATGACCCCTATGTTGTTTTTTCTTAATTAACTGTATCTGCTATATCCACCTTTTGAAGGGTTCTTTGTGGAGAGTCCACCACGAATATGTATACCGCCATACATGGAAGCGGCGCTTTAAACCAGCCTGTCAATGTCAAATGTTTCGCGTGTTAGCCTGGGCAAACGCGCCATTTTTTTGTCGGACAAGTTTACCACGATGTTTAACATCCAATTTTTAAATATTCCGCCAAGAATGGTAAGGGTTACAGTCGTGAAACCAGCCCAATTTGATACCCAAAACATGTCCATGGGTCTAACGGTTTCGTGACTGATAACAGTAAAACTTACGATTTCTGGTACAATAATTTAAAATAATAGGTAATACACGTGTCCAACAAAAAGTGACGCGTTTGCCCAGTCCGACACCCGAAACATATGACATTAAGAGGAGTGGGTTTACAGCGCCGCTTCCATATATAGCGTTATAAATATTCGTGGTAGACTCATCAAAAGGAACTTAACTTAAAAGTTTTAAACATGTAATTATCAAGAAGTCAATTTTATTTCTGGTCCAGGGACTATATTTACTTGTAACCAAAAAAACGCGTTTTCTTAAATTTTATAACAAAGATGCACGAAAAACGAAAAGTATAGAAAATGTAATGTGTTTTAAGATTTTGCGTTTCTCCGTAAAAGGAGTGTTGTGGCAAACAAGATATCTCAGGTACAAATCATATAAAAGCCAAATACCACAAAAATATTTTTAATTTATGCAGGTAATGAATAAAAAAATGGCCAAAATTTTTATTTTTGCTAGCTTTCCAAGGATTTTTGTAAAGACAATACGGATTTCGTCACAAAGATCTACAGCAGATCTTCTTTTCTTCGTTTCACACAACTGAAACAAGTCTCTTGAGTTCCTAGATTAGTTCCAGATCGTTGCTTTTGATATATCTAAAGCTTTCGACCAAGTCCGGCACGATGCACTTCTTAATAAACTTCCCTCCTACGGTCTTCCAACTAAACTCTGCTCTTGGCTCTCCAGTTATCTTTCTAATCGACGTATATCAGTCATTGTTGATGGCCACTCTTCAAGCTTTCACGAAATTAATGCTGGAGTGCCTCAGGATTCAGTACTAGCACAGAATTTGTTTCTTCTTCACATCAACGATCTTCTTTCTTCCACAACCAATCCCATTCATAGTTATGCTGACGATAGTACCCTTCACTCCACTTTTCCAGGTTCCCAAACCAATCTCCAGCCCGACTTGGAAAGCAAACGCAAGACTTCCTTCTCTTGCCCATCGTCCAGCTGTGGGAAATCTATCGCTCTTCTATAGATACTTTTACGGCTTCTGCTCCGACGAATTATCCAGTATAGTCCCTCCTCTTGCAGCTCCCAACAGAGAAACTCGTGGTGACGCGTATGCATCCTATACGGTTCAATTGGACAGGCCCCGAACTTCCCATTTCAGCCTTCGTGAAATATCCAAAGATAAAAAAAAGAAAATTTGTACCCTTAAGTTCCCTTAAAAAAAAATATTGTAAGAAACCCTATTTCTTTGATCATTACCCGACCAAAGTATCCAAGAAACTTGTGTAAATATTTTAAACCGAGTCGGAAACTCAGAAAAAATTTAATTTAAAATAAGAAGTAACTTTTTTTAACTGGATTTAAAAACGTATTTATAAAGTTTTGAACATTTTGCCGCGATCCATTTATATGTTGTTTACTTTGTTATCTATGCTTTATTCGCTTTATCCACAATCACTGAAAATATACGTATGCCAACGTAACTTTTAGTGCCTTTTGACTTTCCCTTTGAACAAGGGATTGCCACTTTCCTTGTCAAGCCCTAATTGATAAAGCGACAATAGTCATTATCTAAGAGTTGAGTATAATTATCTTTATCTCAAAAATTGCTTAGAGGCAAAGAGGATTTACTAACGTTTGTTAATTATTAAAAGGACTGCTATCATTTAATTAAAGATACCTACTGTCAAGAGGGAGATATGTCCACTTGTAACAAAAAAAAAACTCGCTTTTTGTGTTTTGTTTAGGGTTAGGGGTAGGGGAGCCCAAAGGGGATTTTGGGATTTACTACAGCGCGGCAGATTAATATACCGGAGGATACCTTGCACCCGGTTGAGTACCCTCACCAAAAATGAGCCCCGTATACCCGTACCGGTCATAAAAAATAAAAATATTAAGATAGAGTAAGTTTACTACATGCCAAACAGTGTATATTCTACCAATCTGATAATTTAAGGTGACGTAAAGGAAACAAAAGGCTACAAAGAAAAACGTCAGATTAACATTTTTGAGCGTAGCAATTTTTTATTTTAGAAACAAGTAATTCAGGGACAACAAAAAAATATCTAATATAATACAACCCGAACGATTTCCACAAGCCGAAATAATATTAGTATTTTTTCGACATATTTAAAAGTCCATAGCCACTTCCCCTACCAATGAAAAGATATAGGGGAAAGTGGGGTGGATTCATACAAGGGGCACCTACATACATTGACTTTATCTGAAGTTAGACACGAATTAAAATAGTAACGTAAGTGGGTGTGCACAGTTTTTATGTATGTTTATAGACTAGTGAAGTTTCAGAATTTTCGGTGCGGTAAGATCGAGTGCACAACAAGGAACGTGTTTTTGCCTAACGTAAGTAATTTCATAACGTAACTTTGGACATATTTTATGGCCAGTTACTATTTTTGGATTAATTATTGCTACTTAATCCTAATTATAATAATACAAAGACACTAATTTAATGTGTAAATAATTATAGATGAATACGGTTTTTCTGTTTTATATTTTTTCATTAATTAGCATGTGATGGGGCAAATTCATACACAAGTATATGGGGCACATTCATACTGTACAAATGTACTCGTGGCCCTTATGAATATTTTTTTAACTACTATTTTTGTTACACAGACGATTATTGTTGTAAATATTATATAAAGTAGTTTAATTGAAGTAATGGTTTCATTTTTACGGAAAGAAAAGGGTGCTTCATGAACTTTGTGTCTTTGGATGTCAAGGATCAGTTAATTTATCAGACATAGTGATGATATTACCACAGATCTTAGGTCATAATCTGTTAATAACATAGGCATATTAATTTTAGGTTTTGTAAATTAAGGTATCTTTGTGTTAACCAGAGTTTTTTAATTTAATATTTTTAATAATGTATAAGCAATATTTTTTTTACATTTTGAGATTGTTAGTATTAATAAATATAACTGACTAAAATAAAGAATGTTAATAAGTGTCTTTGGTAGATAACGATACATGTAACGTAAAGACCTTTTAATGACACTCTGTTCACTAATCGGTACTTATGTCATATCATATCACGAAACTATTGCGATATGAAAATAGGCATTAACAGATTTGGATAAAAACTGTTTTTTAATTTTGAATTTTACTCTTTGTTTTGTATGTTCAAAAAATGTATTTGTGTTTTTTTATAAAGTATGGTATAAAACCATAACAAACAATGATTATAACAAATTAATAGTGATGTGAAATATGCCTCTTCGGTTGTATGAATGTACCCCACTAATGGGGTACATTCATACATTTTGCTTTTTTGTAAAAGTCTTATGGAAACTCGCGCATGTAGATTTTTAATAATATTAGGGATCTACTACAATATAAAATAGTTACGCTACTAGTGTGTCATAAATTTAAAGAGATATACCTAAAACACGACATTCCACAATGCAAAATATAAAAACTGTATGAAGCCTCCCCACTTTCCCCTACATTATATAACATTTTTTTCTTCTAATAATTTAAGCGTTGCAACCCAATTTGCGATTTTAACTACCGATGGGGGCGCTACTAAACGTAAACAAAGTCGAAAGAAGCAGGTAATATGCAGCTTTGATCCTGTTACGGATTTCGGGTATTAAAACGGCTTAAAATATTGTTAAAGTTTTAATACAGTCATAAATTTGCATAGATTTATACGTATTAAGTGTGTTAAAACTCGATTTGTAAGTCTGAGTAGTGTAGTAGATGGTTTAACAGACTTTTTGTTAGTAGTGATAAGTGAAGAAAGCGACATGTAAAACTTTTTCGAAATGAGTGAAAAACTGTTTTTGACGGTAAGCTCAGTATTTTCATACCTCAATTGCACTCCCGATAGTAGGTGCATAGTGAAAGGAGAATAAATCTTGAATTCCAACCTATTATTTTGATTATACACGTCATTTTATTTTAGATGTAATTGCTCTTCTGATGCCATAATAAACGTTTTAATAGGTATAGATAAAAAAGACCTTTTTGATGAAAATGATAGCAAAACACATAGCTATTCATGCACAGGGGTCAAAAACGCGTGTTAAACATAACGAAGTAAATAAATAATATTATATGTATATCCATTTCAATGGGTAAACATGTCCGATCACCTGTTTTCTTAGGTTGCGCCGTTGACCACCAGGGGTCTCATTGATCTTTAAAAACGACAATAGGTCTCTATGATGCTCAAGTAAATCCCCATTTAGCATCGTGTGCTCCCCTACTATTAAGAGACTGGCGTGTTCATTAAACGGTTTTACTAACCTGGACATGTTTATTTATTTGTCATTTGGGTCAAATTAAGTAATTGTAATTTCACCCCTTGTCTGAAACAGATCGATCTGAAATTTGGCACACACTCCTAATCTTGATGGCAATACAACATAATACATTCTTTATCAGGCGCGGCGAGTCTTGAGAATTTGTTTGGTGCCATATAAAAAAAAATTTGCTCTTAAGATTTTATATGGGTGCCATATGTAAAAAAAGACAAATAAAAAGGTCCTTACCTATGCAAAATCCACAGTTAACAGTTAAACTTTTCACACACACACACATGCTCTCTCCTTATGGGAAAAAAGTAGAGGAGCAAAAACGGTCCACTTGCCTTACCAACCAAAACAAAACATTTTCTTTTCTTCTTTCCTCATATGGGTGCATTGCACCCATACATTTCACCTCTTTGGGTACATTGGCCCCCGTGCACCCACGTACTCGCTGCCACCGTTTTTTATGATTGTAAATCAACATCAACCTCAATATGGGTATTAAATAAAGGGGCTTGATTGGTAGAAAAGAGCTCATTTTGAACTAAATGAACCTAAAAGAATGACAAGTATCAACTAAGAACAAAAAAATATGTTAAACGGTTTTATGACAATAAAAATAACGTAGAGTATGTACTACAAGCTAAAAATAATTCGGTAAGTCCTAGCTACCAGATTGCACCAATCTTCCCATCAATCTGGGTTATTGATCAAACAAATATAAAATCGTTAAACCTTTTTTTTCTTATTAGATTTTTTCCTACGCTTACACACAAATACCGAGCTAGATTCCAAATTTAATTTATCTAGCTTTTGATCTATATGTCAGTCAGTCGAAAATTGATGACTTTTGAATCTTCACATCTTTATAACCGTTTGAGCTAGCTTCATAAAATTGGTGCTTCTAGTTGTCCTTGCGAATATAAAATACACGTGGTTTCATGTGTTTACGTTAAATGGGTTTTAGCACTGATCTCGATGAATTGCCAATGTTATAACCTGCGCGAAACAAAAGTTATATTTCATGGGCGAAAAACTGGTTTGTGCGCAAGCCAGTTGAAGGTAAACACACCCGGCGACAAACAAACTATCCGCATTATAGGATGAGAATTTGTTGACGGCGTCCTGGTTGTCTGTTCGAAGTACAGTAGCTAATGAGCGTCACGGTCAGACCGCGGACGAAGGGTACGGGATGCCGGTGTTTAACTTTTGCCACGGCTTTTAAGTGCGCATGTTCGTCCACCCATTCATTTGTTTACTGCGCGAGGTCGTAAAAATCCGAAAAATGTTTCTTGCCACTGCGAATCTTAATGTAGGGTATCTAGGGTTTTGAGTTATGGATGGGTCAAAATGTGGCACCAAGAGGTTCGTGTAACGACCTAGAACAAGAGCATTCTTTCTTGATCTACGAAAACTAAACTGATGGACATTCAAACGAAATATTTTAAATTTTAGGTAAAATTTTAAACTCAATTTTCTCAAAGACTACAAAAACTATTCTAGTGCGGTTGTCGGCAAATTTGGACGCAATTATTACCTAGTCTTTTATACAGAGTGGTAGATATAACGTTGTTTTTTTGGGAAATTTTGCTCTTTTGGAACTTTTTTAAAATTTTATAATAATCAAGTAATCATTTGTGACAAACAATTTTGGCAGATTCTTGATATTCCTTGTAAATCTAAAAATATGATGTTTTACTAAAAAAGTGACGTTTTAGCGTTGTTACCCTGTATACCACTAAAACACTTTTAGTCCTATAAACTTTTACTGCTAAACTTTTAAAGCAAAGAGCAATTATACCTTATTAATGTTTTAAAAACTTTTATACAGAGTGGACAAAGAAGTACATCTACGTGTAAAAGTTTTTTTTTTTTCTTTTATGCCATAAACTACAAAATTAGCTTTTATCATAGAGTAAGGAAATTATAAGAGTTATCATGGAATAGCCGATTTAAGGACAGGTCATGCGAAAACTCCCAATATTATTTTATTCGTTTCTCGTTGAAATACCGCCAGATGTCATTTCAGTAAGCTTACGTGTCTCCCCACCGCTGATGTTACACGAGGCGAGACTTCGACCGACGCATTTAAAGTGTAAACTGGAAAAATGACAAGCCTGTCGCAAAAGCGGTACGAAAATTTTGAGCATGCCATGGTTTCTCTTATCGGTAGGTATGTTACCCTATGCTTTTATAAATTTTAAAAGTAAAAATGGTAAACCTGGCAACATGGCAAGAATCAGCAACAAATTGGGAATTCCTCAAAACCCTCAAGTAGTAAATATTGTAAGTTTTGATAAAACCGATTCTGAAATATGAGACAGTTTCCATACATTACGACAATATGTTACGCAAACTGAGCAACGCAAATAACAAAATTAAAAACCGTTACGGTATTTTGATCCCTAGATTCAAAAACTACTTTTGGAATTTATAAAAGTTAATTCTGTAGTTTATGGCATAACAAAAAAACAAGATATATGAGAAAAATTTAGAAAATTTTGAAACATTTACTTTTACACATAGATCTACCATGTATAAAAGTTTTAAAAACATTTAATTTTAGCTTTTTTGCTTAAAACGTCAAGGCGTTATACAGGGTGATTACGCTAAAATTTCACTTTTTAGTAAAAAAATAATATCTTTAGATTTACAAAGAATATCAAAAATTTTCCAAAATTGTTTGTCAAAAATGATTATCTTATGACTATAAAATTTTTAATATTCAAAAATTTCTATTATTAAAAAAGTTGCAGAACAACTAAATTTCCAAAAACAAAAGTTATATTTAACCACTCTGTATGTAAGTGGTAAGTTTAATCCCAAAGCTGCAATGTAGGCAATCATAAAGACTAATGCGTCCAAATTTGCCAAAAACCGCACTAAAATATTTTTGTAGTCTTTTAAAAAATTAACTTTAAAATTTTACCTAAAATTTAAATTATTATGTTCGAATTTCCAGTAGTTTATTTCACAGCGATAAAAACAACGAAAGAATGCTCTAAGTCTGTTTACACTAAACAAATTTAATAGAGTGGGGTTAGAATGACCATTCGCTCGTCTGGTGTAAATGAACCCTAATATTACTTCCTTTGCTTGAACTTCACTTGACACGCTCCTGCGTGTCTTAATTTTCAAGGTCTCTTGACCCTGATTACAACTGACAAGTCTCTGCTATTATTTCCGTTGACATGACAGCTTGTCAAAATTTTGATTTTTATGGTGGGTATATGGTTAGGTAATCTATAAAATAAGATATCAATTAAAGCGGGTTTTACACCTGACAAGTAATTGATCAATTAATTGAACAAATGCTTGTTCAAGTGACTTGACGGTTAAAAATTTTCTCAACTTATTTATCAAGTAGCTTGCTCAAGTACTTAAAGAAATTAAAACTTGTCATCAATATTTTTAGGGGCCTTTTAGTAATTAGTTAATAGTTAACATAACTCTAGATAACCATTTGATAAAATTGAAAATAAATTTGACAATAACTTAAGGAGAGTAAAAACATCCAACTTTTCAATTTCTTTATCAAATATTTGACAAAGTAATTGAAAAGTGTTTGGTCAATAACTTGTCAGGTGTAAAGCCCGCTTAAAGGGTATCATTTACGCTTAAGTTTTAGGGGTGAATCAAAGCTGTCGCCAGAGAAAGCTCATGGGGAGAAAGTTGCAAAGTAATATTTTTTCGTAAAACGTAAAGACAATTGTAGTTTCACTATAGCCACCCAGAACAATGCTAAATTTTTGGTCATCAGGTTAAACGCTCGCTTCGTGGAATTTATGAAGCGGGTATTCATCGAGTACACACGTAAACAGTACGTATAATTTGCCGCTTCATAAAATCAGCCAGCTTTCAAAATGATGACCAAAAATTTAGCATTGTTCTGGGAGTCTATAGTGAAACTATAATTGTCTATGGTAAAATCAAAAATTGACGTTCAGAGCGTTTTCTGTAAATGACCTAGAGTGTCCAAAATAAGCTCTATATTGTTTCCCAATGACCACCCTGTATAGTGTCAAATACCTACCATAAAAAAGTGAGTTTTATTTTATGTTTAAATATTTAAATTTATAATTAATGTATCCCATAAAGTAAACCCAGGTTTAAGTTTTCTTGAATTAAAATCGCCATTTGAAATAAGAGAGCTAATAAATTTATTTTTAAGAGGCTTGAAGTTTCCGTGTGAATCGTTAAGTTTTCTTAATTAATTATTTGGAAAATTTAAAAGGTACAAATTTGTTTGTCTTGTGCGAGCTAAGGACTAAAAGAAGTGATTGTAATCGTATGTTAGAAAGTAGAATTATTAATCGTTTTTAGAGAGTCTCAAATCTCAAATGAGCTGTTTGTATTTATAAATAAAATATTTTATTTATAAAGGGCTTTTGATTACGTACCTACGTCATGGCCTATGAGTAATTCATATTCATTTGCAAACTCAATCCATTCACCACCAATAATCTTTTTTTTTGGTACATTTAAATCACAGGTTATAAATAAATTATGTATTTTTTTTATATCAAGCGGTTTTATTGTTATAAGCTAAAAATAATTTGGTTATTTCTAGCTACCAAATTGTACCAATCTTCTCATTAATCTGGGGTATTGATCAGACAAATAAATTTTTAATTATAAAACCGTTGGGCGTAGCATATCCAAAGTAAATGTTATGATAGAAATGTCAAGTGCGCAACAATTTTATTATTTGTCTGATCAATACCCCAGATTGATTAGAAGATTAATGTGATCTGGTAGCTAGAGCTAATCAATTTATTTAAGTACAAAAAAACCGTTTTACATTAAAAAAATACATAATTTATTTTCAAGCTTTTAGCTTTGTTGTAAGTTGATACTTTGCATTCTATCGAATTAATTTAATGCCTTACTATAATTAACCAGAAGTAACTAACGATTTTATATTGAAGTACTTGTGGAAAATTTGTTATTCGCCATTTTGTGTTGGCGGCCATCTTGGATTTTGTTTTATATAATGAGAGCTATTCTGCGAATCAAGCCTTTTCATTTGATACCCATATTGAGTGTATAGTAAAGTACCTAATATATATTCCGCCATTTTGTATCTTAGATTTATAATTATAAAGAATGTATTATATTGTATTGTCATCCAGATTAAGAACGTGTACCAAATTTAAGATTGATTGGTTGTCAGGAAGGGGGTCAAATTTCAGTGACCAGATTTGACAGATTTCGGTTTTGGCCAGTTTTGGCCAAAAAATCAAGTTTTGACGGCAGTTTTTTGAAAGTTGTCGTGGGCTTGCCTAACTTTGTTTCTCGCGGCAACGCTATCTTAATACCAAAAATATTTAAACTGAGTAAAATGGAATGGTTTTTAAAGGTGAGGCCCTTTTCTTTAACCTTCTAATTTCTTCTAAATTGAACTTTGCTTAAATGTTTTTAAAAATAAATCTTCGTTTATTGTAAGTGGGGACATACATACATTTAATACTAGAAATAAAAATAATTTTAGATTGCCGTTTAATCGACTAGATTGTGGCAAAACTCTCCATATACCTTAGGTTTAAAGATTTTTAATAATCTTCCCTCTTTGTTGAAACAAGATAAAAATCATAAAAGCTTTAAAAAGTCACTACGTCTTTATTTATTAAATAAGTGTTTTTACACTTTACAGGAGTTTTTTAATGAAGGTCATTAATATATGACTAAATAATATTTTGTATAATATTTTGTATAATTATTTGTTATTGCATTTTTACCATACATACATGACGTTTTCCATACATTTTGTAAATGTCTTAAGGAAATAAAAGTATTTTATTTTATTTTATTTTATTTTATTTTATTTTATTTTATTTTATTTTATTTTACTTTTCTTTGTTTTATTTTATTTTATTTTATTTTATTTTATTTTATTTTATCTTTATTTTATTTTATCTTTATCTTATCTTTATCTTTATCTTATCTTTACTTTCACTTTATCTTATTTTATCTTTATCTTTATTTTATTTTATCTTATTTTATCTTATTTTACTCTTTAATCTTTATCTTTATCTTTATCTTTATCTTATTTTATCTTTATTTTATCTTTATCTTTTATTTTATTTTATTTCATTTTATTTTATTTTATTTTATTTTATTTTATTTTATTTTATTTTATTTTATTTTATTTTATTTTATTTTATTTTATTTTATTTTATTTTATTTTATTTTATTTTATTTTATTTTATTTTATTTTACTTTTATTTACATCAAAAGAAGTATTTAAGAATTGAAACCTTATAAAAATGAGTAAAATGGAATGGTTTTCAAAAAGCGAGGAACTTTTTTTTGATCTTTAAAACTTCCTATCATGTAGAAGTGTAAATACGCCCCAAATTTCAGTATTTTAAAGTATTTTATACAACATGAGTTTCGATCCTGGCCGAAACTCGAAGCCATGGCCGAAATTTCGGTTTCGGCCAGAGAACCAGTTTCGGTCGGAATCTACAAATAATAAATAAACAGGTCAAGTTAAGTAAAAACCGTTAAAAAAACGGACATGGTTTTTATGCTTTTTGTTGTATTTTTTTTAAGTTACCTACATTAAAAGAAGATTTATATAGAAGTGATAAGGCTGGGTCGATTATGCATTCTAAGGCCGAAACCCAGATTTGTGCTGGACATATCTGCAGGCTTGCTGAGACCAAAAAAATTTTGTCAGACGTAACAATCACCCATAGTGATATTCTTTATGTTTATTTGGATTATTGACTTTACTATATGCGCGAAAAGTTTATGGCCTGTTAAAATTCTTTACTTTGGGACCGGGAAAATGACCCTCTAGGACTCGAAAATAGTTTTTTTCGCGCATAGTGTAAGGTCCAGAATTTAAATGCACAAATGAAAAATATCACTGTTGTGATTGATACGTCTGAAACACGATTTTCCGGCGAATAGGGGGGGTTATTTTTCCAGACCAAAAGAAAATTTCAGTTAGCCGTAGACCTATCAAGCAACAAATCCAGCTTTGGGTTCAGGAATGCACCCTCAACCCCGCCTTATCCAGGAAATCGAATTTTAGGGCTATAGAGGGATCTGGGGACAATTTCAAACGTGTAGGCCATTTCTGAGCTCGGATTCAAATTCTGGAGTCAAAAATACATGGGATTACATACCGGGTGATGCATCGCTAGGCGGGACATAGGAAATCCCATGTAATTTTGCGATGCATCACCCGGTATGTCTGATTCTTGTGTAAAAACTTTAATTTTTTTTTGTTGGGCTGTGTAATTTATACATTTTTAATATAACAGTCGTAGAAAAACATTTTTTCGACATAATTTTAAATACAATTGTCGTATTATAATATATTAACTTAAAATTTAAGCAAGTCACTCTAAAATCAATTGTTTGATTTTAATGTATATATTAATATGCAGGGTGTTTATTTAAAAGCTTTCCACTCAAGTTATCTTCGAAACGAGAGACAGATTTGAGAAAAATCGCCGAAACACGTCAAGATATCTTATTGAGGAGGAACGTTTTTTACAAAAAATTGGACGGCGCCCCTTAACCCCTTAACCACCAGGGCCACCACTCCCAAAATTCTTAAATGAGAAGGCGGGTCGAGTGATACATCATTTTAAAGCTCCTGACCAGTACTTTATAACCCCTAGAATATGAAGTCAATATCATCACCTATTACAAAATGGCGGTACTTTAAAAATTACCTAAATACCTGATTTGGATGGCCATATTTCCGAAACTAATAGAGTTAGATGTACCTAATGTGGTGTTTTCTTAAGGCTCTTAAAGGTCTTTTTAATGGTGATACTGGTAGTAATATACAGAGGAGAAGAAAAAGAACATATTTTTATTTAAGAACCCTGTATATTATTTTACCATTAAAAAGATCTTTAAATGAGCTTTAAGAAAATACCACATTAAGTACATCTAACTTTATTAGTTTCGGAAATATGACCATCCAAATCAGGTAATTTAGGTAATTAAAGTACCGCCATTTTGTAATAGGTGAAGATATTGACTTCATATTTTAGGGTTATAAAGTACTCGTCAGGAGCTTTAAAATGATGTATCACTCGACCCGCCTTCTCATTTAAGAATTTTGGGGTGGTGGCCCTGGTGGTTAAGGGGTTAAAGGGGCGCCGTCCAATTTTTTGTAAAAACGTTCCTCCTCAATAAATATCTTGACATGTTTCGGCGATTTTCTCAAATCTGTCTCGTTTCAAAGATAACTTGAGTGGAAAGTTTTTAAATGAGCACCCTGTATTTGGTAGACCTACAAAATGATACCAGGTGGTTTAAAAAAATCTAAGATATCCCAATAAAACTGATAGTCGCGAAAGTAAGGCAATTTATCGGCTGTTACATGTTCGTCACCCGGTATAAACCAAAGTACAAAATAAATTGTCTGTTACACAAAAGCTTGTCTTCCTTTTTATAAAACTTCTTGATGTAATGTAATATTCGATATGTATATTTTGCTTATAAAACTCATTCAGATTCAACGAAAGCTAATTTAGAAATTTTCTGTATTTCAGACAGGGGTGTTACTTGCACTAAGATTGGCAATTTTGCAGGGATCTCTTCCCAGGTTCTGCGAGCAGGATAATCCTGCTGCCTTTCATAGTTCCTATATATGTCAGGTAAGCTGATTTTGCACATTTATTTTTTATTAAAAGAGAATAAATAACTTCTTTAAGGGGTTATATACAGTTAGAAGGCCGAAGAAAAGCGAATTTTCAAGAACTTTTTCTGAGAAAACTTTTTAAATTATTGATCTAAAAGTTTGTAGACATAATAAGGTATTTTTTAACTGTATTTTTGACTTACATTGGTATTAGTCAAAATATTTATTTGGAGAAAGAAGCTACAGCTGATTTTAAAAATGATGTTTTGCGGTGACCAATATATCTCTGAACTAGATCCTCTAAAATTAAAAAACCAAACAGATATCGGTTAAGTAATATTTGGTCTAGTAATTAATTAAAAGAATAAGCAAAATAAGTTTTTTTGAAAAAACGGCGGTTTCTTAAAAAAAATTGATATTTGACCAAAATCTTCGATTGGTTTCTAAAAAATATATTTAAGAAGCTCGTGTTAAAATTCAAGATTAATCGCTTTAGCCGTTTTCGAGTAATATTGGTCACCGACTTTGAAAACACCATTTTCAGAAAAACGCGTTTAAAGTTTGAAAAACAGGTAAAAGCTCCCTAAAACGCCTGTTTAAATTTACGTATAACTTAAAAATATTCACCGGAACGATATAAAGTTTTCTGTGTGTATACTTAAATATATATACCTTAAGAAAATTAAAAAATAAAAATCGGTTTTTAGAAAACTCTAACTCTATATAACCAATGTAAGGTAGTGAAGTACCTACAGAATATTTGCTATCTACGGTAAGACATCTACCGGTGAAAGAATTAATGTCCAGAAAATTATGAAACTTAGCATACTGGTACTTTATAAAAAGAATATCAACCATTTAAAATTTTAAAAATCTACAGAAAACTGAAAAAAGTTATAAATATTATACAGGGTGTTATTTAATAAGTGTCCGATATTTCAGAGAGTGATTTTTCAAGTATTTTTAAGGTAAAAAGTTCCTATGAACGTGTGGTCTAAGATGCTTCGCTTTCAAGATACAGGGTGTCAAAGTTTTATTTTTATTTATGGGCATTTCCAACATTTATTGTGATTTTGATCTGGTTTTTCATCCTGTTTTTATTTAGTGTTCGTCTGTTATTTTTTTTTTTAATATTTCATGTTGATTAAAAAAGTTAATTTACAAAATTGTTTCATTTTTTCAAAACACATGCATCGATTTCAAACCAAACCAAACCAAACCAAAATATTTCGAAAACGGTTGCTCCTAGCGTCATCTAATAAGAGTACCTTTTTTACGTAAAATGACTAAGGAATCCATTTCTTTTAACAAAAATGTAAATACAGGGTTGTACAAAAAGTCATGAGCCTTTGAAAGTGAGAATATACATGTGGCTAGCGCCCTCTACAAGTAAGAGCTAAATTAAGAACAAATTCAAATTTCTCATGTCAAAAACCCCCAGGTACCAATTTTCGTTCGGAAATCGGCATTATTTAGGAAATTATGCAGAAAAACATAAATAAAAATAAAACTTTGACACCCTGTATCTTGAAAGCGAAGCATCTTAGACCACACGTTCATAGGAACTTTTACCTTAAAAATACTTGAAAAATCACTCTCTGAAATATCGGACACTTATTAAATAACACCCTGTATAATAATTGCTTTTAACATGGATTCTTATGAGAAATCGCATCGATCGATTTTAATTTACTTCACAAAAACTGATGTTCAGATTTCAATGAAAGTTGTATCAACAGATGAAAAAACAATTCTGAACATTTTAGCTAATTAAAATCCGACCTTCAAAGCTTGTGATAGGAGTAATTAATAAATAATTAAAAAAAGATGCTATGTAACTAACATGTGGCAACGCCGCCGAAAGGTTATGCTGCGCCCAAAAAGTTTATCAAATACGGTATATGATGGTAAAAAAATTGATTCCAGTCCAATACGTTTTTCGGTTACGATATTCAACGAGTTGATAATAAATATCCTTAATAATTAGAAAACATGTTTTTTCCGAGTGTTTTTAAGTAAACAATTCGACGACAATAATACGATGTATCAATATGTATATTATTTGACAGAAACTTTTCATGTTCATCCTTAAATTTATGTGCTACTTGACCATGTTTTACAAATTTGTTATCATTTTTAGTACTGTTTTGCTTTTCAATGAAATATTTTTTTGGTGATATGATAAGGGTGGTTTAGAGATTTCATTAGTAAATAAAGATAACAATTTAAAACCATTAACTTGTTTAAAGATGCTTGTGCAGTAGATTTTTGCGTATGATTTCTATTGTTTTTACGCAGCGTTGCCAAATATAAATACCACTGTAGTGAAATTATCCTCAGGCACTCATTTGACTCTTGTGGTATCGATAGAACAACCTAAAGGTGATGCCTTATGTTATAAAAAAAGAGTTTTTATGACTATATACAGGGTGTCGGGAAAACGTGGGAAATCTCTGCACACGTATGGAACAGATAAAAATAACACGACAAGTTCCTATAAAATTTTTCTGTTTAAGCCCCCTGGGCGGAGATATGATCCCCTAAAGAGGGCAGCTAGAAATCGATTTTTCGTGAATAACTTTAAAGCGCTCTGTATAATTTGATAATATTTTAGTACGATGCATACTAGTAAAGACCTCTTAAAATAGTGCCCTTGAAACTTATGTCGCTTCTTTAGTTTGCCAGGGACGGACTAGTTTTCGCAAATTATTGATAATATTTTTACGCCCTGTATGATGAAGACACAAAAAATATGTTTTTGGGTAGTTTAAACCTTTTGCTAAAAAAAAGGTACTCTTGTTTAACAACGATAAAATGAGCCGTTTTCGAGTAAAACATTATTTTAACAATAAGTTTATTTTTGTTTAATAATACAATATTTTATTTTCGATGTAATTTGTAATTTTTGATTCAGTATTGAAGTCCTCTCGTAGCAGGTCAGAATTTGTTGCAAATGTTTGTTACAATAATTTTTTACTCGAAAACGGCTCATTTTATCGATGTCAAACAAGAGTACCTTTTTTAGCAAAAGGTTTAAACTACCCAAAACATATTTTTTGTGTCTTCACCATACAGGGCGTAAAAAATATTATCAATAATGTGCGAAAACTAGTCCGTCCCTGGCAAACTAAAGAAGCGACATAAGTTTCAAGGGCACTATTTTAAGAGGTCTTTACTAGTATGCATCGTACTAAAATATTATCAAATTATACAGAGCGCTTTAAAAGTTATTCACGAAAAATCGATTTCTAGCTGCCCCCTTTAGGGGATCATATCTCCGCAGGGGGGCTTAAACGGAAAAATTTTATAGGAACTTGTCGTGTTATTTTCATCTGTTCCATACGTGTGCGAGAGATTTCCCACATTTTCCCGGACACCCTGTATATGATGATATGACACTGGCAAAATATCATAGCAACCTCCTGTTTTCTACTGATTATTTCCCTTATTATGAAATAGACCAATAAGTCACCACCATTTTTTAAATGAATTTTGTTAAGATAAGTAAATAAATCACATGTACTGTTTAATAACAATATAGCGAATACATTTCTGTTATACAAACTGATTGTCAAAACTGAAAGAAAATTTCAAACTTTATTATCAGTAAAAGTCTGTTGTTGTTGGCTTTAATGTAAGTTTTTCAGAAGTTTCAGTAATGTTTATGGGTTTTTTTCATCATAAAATTACAAAAAAAATGACGCTTAAGGGTTTTGTACCGTAGGTAAAAATCACCTGTATAATAATTTGGAAACAAGTCTCTTTGAAGCCACCATACACATCCAATATACAGTTATTTTTATGGAAAAGTATTTTTTTATCAAGCAGGACTTTTTATGAAGAAGCACTTTTTCGTAAAGTTAATTATCAAAAACTTTCCCATTTGGTAAGACCATCCGAAGACCAGGTGTATTTCGATTTAAAAACTTTTTCAACATAAATAATAAATCGCAGGAGTGAGGTTATTTTGAAATTGTGTTTCATCAAAAACTGCGTGTTGATTTAAAGCTCCTCATTTGTTCATCTCTATCTCCTTTAACAGGGGACATAAGTAAAAAAACAACAATATTAGAACTACAATTTAAAAACAAAAACAATTTGAAATGTTATGACAAAACTTTTCTTTCAAAACTAAAACCTTAAGCTTACAGTAAGTTAGTTAAACAACATTTCTTTGCATTAGCTCTTGTTGCTTGCATTTTAAACTAAAAAGCTTAAATTCATCATCATTCATCATCATCATGCATCGCCGAGCGGGGCATAGGAAATCCCATGTAATTTTTAATTATTTGGCTCTCCTAACTATTTTAGAGAAAAATTCTATTGAAGTTTATTGAAGAGCATGCAAATATATGTTCATGGTAAAAACTTTAGATTTTTCGGTTAACCCGTTTGCTAGTTAGATGCTAATATATTTTTAAAAATTGTTACATTATTATCGCCTCATATTTATGAACAACAATAAAAATACCAGTAGACATAAGTAAAAAAACAACAATATTAGAACTACAATTTAAAAGCAAAAACAATTTGAAATGTTATGACAAGACTTTTCTTTCAAAACTAAAACCTTAAGCTTACAGTAAGTTAGTTAAACAACATTTCTTTGCATTAGCTCTTGTTGCTTGCATTTTAAACTAAAAAGCTTAAATTCATCATCATTCATCATCATCATGCATCGCCGAGCGGGGCATAGGAAATCCGCATGTTATTTTTAATTATTGGCTCTCCTAACTATTTTGAGAAAAATTCTATTGAAGTTTATTGAAAAGCATGCAAATATACGTTCTATGGGTAAAACCTTTAGATTTTTCGGTTAACCCGTTTGCTAGTTAGATGCTAATATATTTTTAAAAATTGTTACATTATTATCGCCTCATATTTATGAACAACAATAAAAATACCAGTAACTTAATTTTAAAATGACAACGTTATGTTACGCTAACTAACAATATTAGAACTACAATTTAAAAACAAAAACAATTTGAAATGTTATGACAAAACTTTTTCTTTCAAAACTAAAACCTTAAGCTTACAGTAAGTTAGTTAAACAACATTTCTTTGCATTAGCTCTTGTTGCTTGCGTATTTTAAACTAAAAAGCTTAAATTATAAGCTTCTCTGTTGAAACATCTCTTAGAAATAACTTTGTTTTATTACAATTCTCTAACATTTCTTAAAAAGTAAAACTATGACTCTTTTTAGGTTTTACGTTAAATAAATTTAATAAAATTACAAATTAAAATTAAATGAAATAGAAAAAGTTATTCATTCTTTTTAAGAATGCTGTTTAAAATGGCCAAGTAAGGTTAAATGGGTCAAGATGCCACATCCGTTGGTGAAACCCAACTAAAACCCAATATATATTAAAAAGTTGTGCTTAATAGCACGGTTAGAATAGATACATAATAACAAATTGTCAATATTTAAAAATTAGTTATACATTTTTAAAATAGACAACCTTCTACAAACTTGGGTTTAGGTAGTAAAAGAAAGTTGTTTTCATTTAAAAAATTGACTTTTAAGGTTTTTGTCAAATGTAACTTTAATTAACGTTTATTTTTTATCACCCTGAATATATTCATTATTAACATATTAATAGAGGCCACTAAAGAAGTTCTTCTCTCTATAAAGAACCTAAACTTGATTCAAGTTAAAAGCTTTTTCTTAGAAAAAAAATACTTGTTCTGTATTGCCCTGCAAACGTTATTTTTGACGTAAAAATCAAAATGAGTCGAGAACGGTTTTTTTTAAATCTTTGGACAAATCACTAAGATTAAAAGCCTAAAAATAATACCGTACCGTGGGTGTCTTAAGCGAGATAGAGGAGTTTGTTGACACGGGACTTAAATACTTGAAGATTTGAGGAGATGAAGGAAAGACCTCCGCGGGCAGCAGGTTCCACATTCTAGGAACTCTAGGGATAAAAGAACGAACAAAGTGGAAAGTTCGGGGCCTGTCCAGTTGGATCGTATAGGGATGCATACGCGCGAAACCACGAGTTTCTCTGTTGGAAACCGTGAGTGGAGGAACTATACTGGACAATGCAGAAGCCATGGAAGTACCTATAAAAAAGCGATAGATCCCCACAGCTCGACGATGGGCAAGAGAGGGAAGCCTTTCTGTAAATAAAGGATCATGGGGAAAGTCCTGCTCCTGCCTAGATATGAGAACAATACTCCAATGGAGGTTGGATTTGGGACACATATAAAGTGTATAAATAAGAAGGGGAAAAATACTTTTTGGCTCGAAAGAGAAATCTAAGCTTTTTTAAAGCTGCCGTGGCTATAGATACAATGTGTTTATGCCGGTTAAGGTTACTTTCAAATGTGACGCCCACAAAATTGAAGGTGTCTTTGCTCTGTAAAACTTGGGCGCACATAAGTAGAGGATGAGTATTTTGTGACTCTTTTCGCGACAAGGAACATGTTTGTGTTTTGGATGCATTAAAATGGACGAGATTTTTGGCGCCCCAATCCAATATTAAATTTCTTAAACAATATATTATACTTTTTATGTTGCTGGCTTTTATGGTGACACCATATTTACAAACTAATATTTATTCCGTAGCTACATTTGTTTTCAAGCGGCTTTATAATGGTTTAATTTGCATGTACGGTTCTCGTGTCTAGAAAAACGCAAAATTACTGTATTTAAATGGTTTTGAATTTTTATAACGTGATTGTTTATTTGCTTTTTCACAACTTCATTATTAATGATAGTCCGTTTTTAAAAAGTACTATTAACGTGTTTATTTAAGATACATGTCTACAGTCAAATATTAAAAAGAAAAAAAAACAGAAAGATAGATATATTATATGTGGTATTTTTGTTAAGCTCTTTGAACAATCTTTATAATGGTGATATAATATACAGGGTGTTGCGTCTAAAAATCATACTTCATGTCCTACCCTGTATAGTGATGTTTTAAATTTAATTTGATTTTTAAAACTACAGAATAAATCTCATAACCTGATCTTGTTGTTAATTTTTAAGAATGAAAAAGAAAAGTTAAGGGCGGTGTAAATTTATGATTGGACTTCAGCTAGTATGTATACTCCCTACTATACCGGGTGATGCACCGCCGAGCGGGACATAGGGAATCCCATGTAATTTTTAATGGGGTCAATTATTAGCTCCCTAATTATTTTAGAGAAAAATTCTATTGAAGTTTATTGAAGAGCATGCAAATCTACGTCCATGGTAAAAACTTTAGATTTTTCGGTTAACCCGTTTGCTACTTAGTTGCTAATATATTTTAAAAATTATTACATTATTATCGCCTCATATTTATAAACAACAATAAACATACCAGCACTTAATTTCAAAATGAAAACGTTATGTTACGCTAACTGGTATTTTTATTGTTGTTCATATATGAGGCGATAATATGTAACAATTTTTAAAATATATTAGCATGTAACTCAAACGGATTAACCGAAAATCTAGAGTTTACCATGGATGCAGACTTGCATGCTCTTTAATAAACTTCAATAGAATTTTCTCTAAAATAATTAGGAAGCTAATAATTGACCCCATTAAAGCCATGGAGATTTCTAGTCCCGCTCGTCGATGCATCACCCGGTATACGAATAAGTTTAACATTTATAATAAAATTAACGAGTTGTGCTAATTACGTTTGGATTACCTGGATGAAAAAAATAGCATACGTTTTTATATATTTTTTAAAGCTTGGTAAATTTGCCAAAGCAAGACAATAATAAGAAATTTACACCATTTTCTTTTAAGAAAAAACAAATTGATGTACATTAAATAATTAGATATTTAATATGTAATTATTAGAAAATTTACATTTATTTGGTGCCTTTCATCAAATAATATGTTTTAATAAAAACACAGTGTTTTTTTGTAGAAATTCTCTACATGTATAGGCAAAATCGTGAATGATCTAATAACTGTTACCATTAGCACCTGCAGCTTCTCTATACTTCAGTGCGATTAATTTTAATGATGCGTGGATATACAAATCTATGATTTTGGGATATCAATATTTGGTCAATTTAGTATCATTTTTAATAAAAATTAGACTTATGTTAGAAAACAGTTTTAGTATACAGATCACTGCACTGTGCCTTGTGTGAACCTCGAAATATATTTTGGATATATTTGGGACATGTTAATTTTTGTTTAAACTTTAAATGTTTTATTATGTATTTGTTTACGATGTAAAAGTCTGTTTTACTTCAAACTTTTTACTTTTTGTTCACTGCAATACGTAAAAATTTACGTCGATCAGGGAAACAACCCTATTTTAAGAATCTAAGGTAATTTAGTTAGGCGCTAATAAAAATAGATATAATAATTACTAGATGTTAAAATTAAATTAAATAATTAAAAAATCACAAGTAGACATCCTAATTTTTAATTAAAGAAGTAATATACAGGCTTTAACAAATTCGAGGAACACCATTGAGACCTCGAAAACGGTAAGAAGATAGAGGGTTGGTTTTAAAAATTTGCAGCCGTTCCGGAAGTATTCGGCAACAACCGAAATTTTGCGAAACAGTTTTTAGTTTTTTCTCGGTTTATTTAAATAGATATTTAAAAACAAACCAACGACACAATTACATTGTCACTTTTTCTGTTTTATTAAAACATGTTACTAAATTAAAGATCGGACGTTACGAGCCACCATCATCAAATTTGTTTTTTTAAATGGGCGGAATATTTGGTTTTAAACTTAATATACTCGTATTTTAGTTCTAGATACATCGATATATCACACTTTACATTTATGCGATGTTTCGGGCCAAAAAACCACCATCTACTATTTTACTTTTTATGCCAAACGATTTTGGAAATTTCCATTTAATGGTAAGTATGCATTTATTTATTTCTATTACTACTTATTATTATTCCTTTTTAAAATGTATACATTTATAATTTACCTGACAAGCGACAAGAACTAATTAATTTACATAAATTTACTACTTAGACGCAATAAAATACATATAGCGTTTAATTTAAATAAACGCCTGAATCAACTTTTACGTATCCTGTTATAAAAATGAAATGGATGCATACTTACCTGTAAACGGAAATTTTGCAGGTAAGTATGAGGTTTGAGGAAAAATCGTTTTTGTAATAGCGAAATGGTAAATGATGGTGGTTTTTCGGCTCGAATCGTCGCATAAATGTAAAGTGTGATATATCGTTGGTTTTAGAATTAATTTAAGAGTTTATTAGGTTTAAAACCAAATATTCCGCCCATTTAAAAAAAACAAAGTTGATTAGGGTGGCTCAAACACGAGAAGTCGGATTTGAAATTTAGTAACATCATTTTAACGAACAGAAAAAGTGGCAATGTTAATGTGTCGTTAGTTTTAAAATATCTCTTCGAATAAACCAATAAAAACTGTTTCGCAAAATTTGGGTTTTTGCCAGATAGCTCCGAAATGGCTGCATAGAATGCGTAACTTAGCCCTAATTAACCAACCCTGTATCTCTTACCGTTTCCGAGATCCTAGTGGGGTTCCTCGAATTTGTAACAGCCTGTATAGTCCCTGGGCCAGTAGTGAAATGAAGTTCATGATAAAAACACTTTTTAAACCTTTTTAAGGGAGGTTTTTTTGACGAGTCTACCACGAATATTTACTTCTGCCATATATGAAAGCGGCGCTTTAACCCAGCCTGTCAATGTCAAATATTTCGAATGTCGGACTGGACGAACATGTTACTTTATACATCCACAATATATTACATGCAATTTTTAAACATTTTGCCAAAGATGGAAAGGGCTGCAGACATGAACACCATAAGGCTTATCACACATGTTCGGGTAGCGAACGAGCCTAGGGTTTCGTGAGCTGTAACACTTACGATTTTTGGCACAATGTTTAAAAATTGCATGTAAAACATTGTGGTAAACTTGTTTGACAAAAAAAATGTCGCGTATCGCCCAGTCTGACACCTGAAACATTTGATATTGACAGACTGGATTAACAGCGCCGCTTTCATAATTATGGCGGTATGAATATTCATTGTAGACTCGTTAAAAGGAACCCCCTAAAAAGATTTTCAAAAGTTCTTATTGTGAACACCTAGTATAAAAAAGTAAAAATTTTGAGAATTTGAAAAATATACATTTTCGGGAATTTTAAAATAAGTATACAATTTAATTAGTTTACTTAACATTGGGAAATTTGCTACATAAAAATATACGTGAGGTGTCAAGGTCTTAAAAGTATAAATTAAACAATTTTCTAGGTTACTTTTATAATAATAAAATAAAAACATTAAACAAACTGGGTAGTGTAGAAATGCAAAACAAACACTGGAAAATTTGATATTTAAAGAAGAGAGAAAGAAATTAAAGGGGATTTTTATCAGATAAGAAGTAGTTAGTGAAGTCAAGCATAAAGTTAAAGTTTTAGTTCAGCCCCCGTACGGGCTACCCTGAGTGGGGGTATGCCCGTACCAAATTAAGTTAGTTCAATAAGTTAAGTTGGTCCCAAAAATGCAAAGTTAGTTTTGATGGTCCACCGGTCTCATTGTCCCAAGAAGATAGTTCCATATGGTACATTGCCCTAGTGACGTAAAGTAGCCCCTATGTATATTTCAAAAAATTTACGTCACATATGGTGGAGAGCGCCGTTACGTCACATAGGGCAATGTATATTTTTATGTAGCAAATTTCCCAATGTTAAGTAAACTAATTAAAATGTATACTTATTTTAAAATTCCCAAAAATGTATATTTTTAAAATTCCCAAAATGTATACTTTTTTTATACTAGGTGTTCACATTATTATAAAGTTTATTTGGCCCAGTGACTGTAAGCATGTTGGAAAAATTATTTATTTTTGAAAAATTTAATTATTTTTGAAAAATGTACGCAAATGAATTATCGATGCCTTCAGTTAAACCTAAAATTGTTTGATTAATTGATCTTCTAGGATAAATCCAAACCTATAATTTAAACCTGTAATGAATATGACAATCTATGATTAACGTCGGGCTGTCATTTAGCCTTGTCATCTAACGCTGTAAAATCTAAAATAATCCTCCCTAATTTATAAATTAGGACAATTATGGCTTTGGAATAAATCGATCATCGACACGAACAATTTATTCGACAATTGAAACGCAATTTTTCGGGAATCCAATTATCCGACGAGATGTGTGCGGATATTAAATCAAACGATTTATGTTTTAGCAAATTACGCCACTGCGTATGTCACGTTGGACGTAATTTGTCCGAATTTAATATTAAACTCACTGCAGATGGATAATTGGCAAACGCCTATTTAGATACAGCTATATTCATTAAAAAATGTGGTATAAGAGAGGTAACCTTACTTTATATTTGCGTAAAACTGTTTTTTTTACTGATTTTGGTTAAAGGATATTTATTGTCGTAGGTTTTCAATAAAAGAAAACAATGACGTGTTGTAACAGTGCAAGTAGCATGTTTTAATTACTAAAGCGAGTATAATTTCCTAGCGCAATCGCCATCGCGAATCTTTTCGTGTCTATGAAACGAAAGCAGCAATATTTCACCTTTCCATTTAATCTTTGGCTTGGTAGCAGTCGGATTCTTGGAATATTAGATATCGACTGTGCGAACTTCCAATCCCTACAGTAGGTCCTTTGCCTAATATGAGTTGTTTCATTCGACAGTGACAGATCGACTTTTTGATGTCACAATCCCTGTAGAAGGCATATTTGAGCTCCAAAACAGTCTACGTAGAGGACACAACTCAGATAAGTCGAATAATCTTATTGAACCCCTTTGATTTATCATAAACTATGTATACCGCGTGATGCATCGCCGGGCGGGACATAAGAAATCCCATATAATTTTTAATGGGGTCAATTATTGGCTCCTCTAATTATTTTAGAGAAAATTTTTATTGATGTTATATTGTAAAGAGCTTAATTCAGACGAGCAACTTAAATTCTACGGACAAAAATTTTAAATAGTTTTAAACATTTTTAAAATGTTTGTAACAAAAACAAATATATTTTATAAAACTTTTTTTTAAATAATAATTTCATTTTGTATTAAATTTCCAACAAATGGTCTCCTTCTCTTTAAGATATCAGTTTTTTTGTTCGTTTTCCTTGGATCTCTTTTGGTAAAATGCATTATTCATCGTTAGGGAAAACAAACCAAAAATATGTAAAAAACCAAGCATAAAATACAAAATGGAAAAAAGGTAAATTCAAAGCTTTGTTTTAAAAATAATGTATGGTAATAAAAAGCAGTTATTATTATTCTTTTTTTTTGACTTTCGTAAATATGTTGTTACGTTAGCAAAAAACCGTAAACAATAGACTGATAATATAAAAAATAAACAATATTTTTGTAACTACAGTGTGACCCATTTCGAATGGAAACACCCATGTAGAATTTTTATTTATTAACCGATTGGAACAATTATTTTTGTTAAAATTTAAGTTAAAAAAAATTAACTTAAAGACCTAATTTAACATCTTCAATTTCGTTTGTTACCATGCCACTTTTTTGTTATAAAAATAAAGAATTTTTATTACGAGTCGCCGCTACCAAACCACCATTTAGTTGAACACATTTTTCGTAGCGCTTGGATCTAAAATAAACGAAAACAATTAAAGACTAAGATTACTTCGTTTGTAAAAAGTGGTTTATTGTTTAAATTAATAAAAAGAATCACAATTTGTGTGGCTAAATGTTGATACAGTGTGTTATTTGTAACTCTTAGCTTGACGAGTTTCCAAATTTTAGGTTGTCATAACTTTTTTATTCTATGAATAATTATTTATGAAATTTTAATCAGAGCTATTTAAAGTCATTCTAAATCCAGTGGTGTCGTCATTTTAAAAAAAAAATCGCTAATAAAATTTCTTCATTTTTGACAACAAAAAAGTAGGCCTTAAAAACGAAATTGAAGATGTCAAATTAGGTCTTCAAGTAGAACTTTTTTAACTTAAATATTAAAAAAAAAAATTTTCCAATTGGTTAAAATTATAAATAAGAATTCTACATGGTTTTCTATTCGAAATGGGTCACACTGTATACCGAAAATATTGTTGAAAACAATAAAAAAGTTCTGTGAAAGCCACAGCCCTTAATACTAATATTAAGAGGTTTTTTTATCTGTTTTAACACTCCACGAAGGCTTTATTCCTAAGTACCAGAGTACCGTGGATGCCGGGTTATTAGATGTTTAACCCCCTTTCCACGCTGTTCCGTCAACGTTATCCAAGCACTGAAACATGCAATTTTTGCATTTCACAGCACCTTTTAGACAACGTAGTGCCATCACGGACGTTATTTTCTAAATAACTACTACCTAGGGGTAGGCAGAATACTACACAGTGGTTTGCCTAGCCATCTGTGAGTTGACGAGCGATTAAAATGTCAATGTCCGGTTCCGAGATTCGAACTCGGATCGCTGCGGTGAGAAGCTGGTACGTTACCGCTGCACTACGCTCGCCACAAGGTGCCGTGATACATTTTTATTTCCCCTATGATTAACATGGAAGAGCTTATTTTTTTTTAGTTTAGAATTTTATAACTCTGTAATCGTTAATCAAAAGGCTAAACCAAATCATTGTCTTGTATATAATTAAACGCTCCACAAAAAACCTTTCCTATAATTTTTTAATAAAATGACGCGATTTGAAATGAATGAAATTGAAAATGAATTGAAAAAAGTGAAAATAAAATTTATAATATTTTTTTATCTTTTTCAATTTATCAAAGAAAAAATTATAAAATTAGGAAGAAAAAATAGTTGATTTTCATCAGTCTTGGTATACAAGGTCGTCCAAATTTGGTGTCCATTATTTTGTAATTTTGTTATTGGTTTGCATTCGATATTGGAAAACTGGTAGGCAGATAGGGAATTCAATTGGGAGCACAGTGTTGTAATTCGGTCAAACAGCTGATAAAAATGGGTATCTAGATTTAATTTGGCGAAGAATATTTACATAAATTACCTGATTAGTTATTAAATTTCACGAAAAATATTAGGCATCCTTGTCTGACAACCTAAATAACACAAAGCAGGATAATAGTTAGTGTTCCGAGAAACTTTATATATAGCCATAAAGCGTAAGTTCTTCGTTATTTAGACTTGAACTGCAGATAAACCAAAACTGCACGTTTGCTTCATTGCTGAATTTTAACGAAATCCATAATGGCAACCACTTAAACGCTTAACACTAGTTGTAGACTAACTATTTTCTTATTTTTTATCATTCATTCCATAAATCGTAAAATAATTTAAAAAATAGAATATTAACTGCAACAACAGACAAGGAAATGTCATTATGTTTTAAATTTGCGACTGCAATGTTGCCAAGTCGCTTAATTTTAGTTTTCAATGGTGGCAGATGTATCAAAAATTATTCTTAAGATTGTTTTTTCGGAATTATGTTTAGAACAAAATGCTAAATATGATGATCCATGATGCCAGCTTGTACCTTGGTCAGAAATTATTTAAAATTCAGTTGTTTAAATAATTGGGATTTTTTTGGCATCAAATAAAATTTTATATAATTTCTTTTGACTATTCTTTAACCGAAAGCGACTATTTACATTCTTTAAAAAAATATAATTTATAAAGTTATTATTGGGTTGCAAAGCTTGGATGACAAGAAAAAAATGGTATATAATGTATACCTTTTTATTGGTGGGGAAGCGGCTGTAAATTTTTAAATATATCAACAAAATACTGTTATTATTTCGGCTTGTGGAGTACGTTTGAGTTGTATTGGATTAAATATTTTCCGTAATTTTTGAATTATTTTTTCCAAAAAAAAAAGCTACGTTTGAGAATGTCAAAATGACGTTTTTCTTTTTAAAATTTTTTAGCCCTTTTCTTTCTTTAGGTCACTCTTACATTATCAGATTAGTTGAATGTAAAGTTCTCGCCAGTAGAGAAGATGCCACGGCGTCATTACTTCTGTCTCACTTTCAATTATTCTCTTTTTCGTTGCTCGCACACGATGTAAACGACGCGTTTGGACAGCGATAGTTGATTCCCTTATTTGTATGACGCTTCTGGCATCTTTGTAACTGGTTTTTACTTTACACTGTTTAGCATGTAATTAACTTACCCTATCTTAATCTGATACGCTCCAAAATGTGTAATGAATATATGTTTGTTTTTTACAATCGGCCCTGTATACGTACAAGGTATCCTCCGGTATATTAATCTGCCGCGCTGGCGCTGTAGTAAATCCCGAAATTCCCCTTTTGGGCTTTCCCAGTATTGCACTTTTCCTGTAGGATATGGCCTCCATACAGGGTTAGTAGAAAAACCGGAACGATGGATTATTTTAGCAACCGTCAAATATAAATGAACCAAATTTTTGTGCGATATTTCCCATAAAATTTTCTTATTCCCTTTTCCTAACTTTTTTGGAAGAATCTTGGCAACATCGCAAAAACGCAATTCCTAAATTTAAAATGTCCAGTTACTTCGCTGTACTTATTTTGACGAATTTCGGTTGGGTCGTTTTGACAAAATTGCCATACCTACTCGTTTTGTATTTATTTTAAAAGAAGCATGATGTCATACCTATATCCAAAATTAAGAGGGGTGAAAAAACGATAAAATCAGGTCATAATAAAGTTGATACAGGCAATTGCTTACAATAATAAAAAGGGTATTTAAAATTCTCCAACCTAGAGAAAAACCGTAAACTTGACAACCTCGCAAATATAATTTTGGAATTTATTATATTATCAACTTTTAACTGTGGACTCTTTGTTTGACCTCCGGACAGTGCGGACGTGCGTAGATGACTAAAAGTTCTTCCCTGAGTAGCGGCTAGAGGTGTCGTATGAAGGTTTTTACCTTCGGGGATCAAGGAAAGATTCACGCTAAATTGACGGCATCTTTCTTCTGGGTCTAAGCGCTGTGAGCGAAGATTCCTATAAGCTGATGGTATCCTGTTTGGTGGTGAACACGAGGTATTTCTCAAATGGCGGGAAATAGATGGGCGTGCCATGGGAACTGTCAGTAGTGAAAGTGAAGGTTATACGTAACACCAGTAGCAGATCTTGGTTTGACAGCCGACAATTTATGCATTGCATCGATTCTTGAATTATTTGTTTTCTTTTTGGAATTTCTGGGAGCTACGAGCTCGATTATCCAGATTTTCCGCCGACGAAGCCCTAAAAAGCATAGTCCGGAATGGGGAAAGTGGTGGATTGGACCTGAAGGGACCAAAACCAAGAAAAAAAATAGAGAGAGAGAGAGAGAATTTTAACTGTATTTAAAGACTCAGTATAAGTAAAAATATTGATTTGGTAAGGAGCTACAGCTGATCCCCGAGAGCTTCTTTAAAAGGCGTTTTGCGGTGACTAGATCCTATAAAAGTAAAAAACCAAACCGATTTCGGTAGAGTAATGGTTAATTTAGTAAGTTATTAAAGGAATAAGCAAAATAAGTTTTTTGACAAAATGCCGGTTTCTCAAAAAATCGATTTTTGAACAAAATTTCGGCCGTAAATTTTAATTAAAAAAATAAATATTTATCGGTCGAAAAAATCTTCGACTAATTACTTTAAAATATATTTTAGAAACTTGTGTTAAAATTTAAGACTAATCGGTTTAGACGGTTTGAAGTTATGTTGGTCACCGACTTTGAGAACATCATTTTAAGAAAAGCGAGTTTAAAGTTTAGAAAGCACATAAGAGCACTTTGAAACGCCGTTTCAAATTTGCGTGTAACTTCGAAAATATTCACCGGAACGATATGAAATTTTCTGTGTGTATTCTTAAATGTATAAAAATTAAAGAAATAAAAAAATCGGATTTTTAAAAATCTAACTGTATATAACCCCTTAAGGTACTAGCTGATTGACCGTGTTGCAACATTGTGTCTTTTAATTTGAATTCCCAATATGATATATTTTCAAATAAGCTCTTGGCCAAAATTTCACAATGGTAAAAACTATTTTTATTAATAGTTAAATACGTCACCAACCCGGAAAAATTAAAATTTTAACAAAATGGTTTATAGTTTTTTTGTAAATGATTTTTAAAGTTAATTAAAATTTATTCCACAATTTGCGAGTTCAACGATTCTCACAATGTTGCCAGTGCTTATAGAAAAAGTGCCACGCCAAATAAATATACCAACAAAGAAAAAGCAATAGAAAAGGAATGTCGTAGCTTGTACCTTTTGTGACAAGCACACTCCAACTACGTAAACTACATTTTCACACAAATGCAAATTTTGGCATTATTTCAAAAAATCTTGCAATTTCCAGGAAATTTCGAAAAAAAGGAATAAAATCCAATTTATCTACACCGAAACGGTCCAGACTAGGGCTGGCAAAAACCGGAAAAAAACAAAACCGGTTAACCAGTTTTTAAAAAACCGGTTTCGGTTAAAACCGGTTAACCGAATATTTAAAAACCGGTTTTAAAACCGAAATCGGTTTTCATTACCTATACACCGAAATCGGTTTTTAAAACCGAAAACCGAAAACGGTCTGTAAAACCGAAAACGGTTCTCAAAACCGAAAAAGGCTTTTCTAAACCACAGTTAACAGAAAATCGGAAAGTAATATTCTCTATTTATCGTTTTTGCGTTGATTACGGATTTGCCCATGAGCTGTGGTGTTAAGTGATAATCATCATTCATCTTAGAATATTCTTCAAAAGCAATTGGTTAAATATAAATAAGAATAAAAATATAACATCCCTGTTAATAAAATACAAGATTCTAAAAGGTGATGTAAAAATTCCATACATACAAACATAATTTATTTTTTTCCTCTTTATTTAAAATTGGTATTCTATTTTCGGTGTTTTTTCTTGGTTTATCGGTTAATAAAAAAACAGAAAAGGAAAAGTGGTGATTTTTAAATTTTAATTTAGTGTATTATTATAGTAAGTTGTAGTTTTTAGTACATATTTGTTATATACGTCGTGCCACTAAGCAAGCTCGATTAGTCATCCTATCCGGAATATTTTTTTGTCTAATTTGGACCTGCTAGTGTTCAACACACTGCAAGTAGCGAGCTGGCATGACGTACATGGGATTTCTGGATGACCGGTATTTGAAAACCGATTATCCGAAAAACCGGTATTTGAAAACCGGTTAACCGATATTCAAAAACCGGTTTTTCAAAATCGGTTAACCGGTATTCGAAAACCGGTTTTCAAATACCGGTTTTTGGTATTGGCCAAAACCGCGGTTAACCGAAAACCGGTTAACCGAAAAACCGGTTTCGGTTGCCAGCCCTAGTCCAGACTATAGGAATATAAGTTTCAACACATAAGGTGCAATATTAGTTTTTATTGTTGTGAAAAAACATCTTTAATTATTGCTATTATTGCTGTGCACTGATGTTTGTTTAAAAGTGTATACAAATTTTCCTTTTCAATTTTAAAACCGTTCCTTCCTAGTCAGAGAAATTCATTCAAATTAAATCATCGCTGTCGGTTTTTCCATGCTTTGCTGAAGAGGAATACATCAATTATTCATCGGAATATTTAACGGTAGAGTTGTCGAAGGAAGGATTTGTTGCAAATGAACTTGTGTATTTTTATTTAAATTGTATGCACTGTTTTTCTTGGGACGTGACGCAAGAGAATTGTGTTTATACACTGGCGAACAAAATAATTATTGATTTTTGTTTTTTTTTCTTGCAACTTTATTATAGAAAATGTATTTTTATACTGCTTTTTGTTAGCAGCACCCAATACTATATATTAAATAAGAGAGCATTTTAGTTCTACGATTTATTCCAATAAAATAACGAATTTTTATTTAAAAGAAAATTGCGTTATTTCTTAAAAATTAAAAACATACATTCAGAGAAAACTATACACTAATATCGTGTGTTTTCTTTTTTAAGTTACTGACCGCTTAAAGCCGACGAGACTTAGAGTCAATTAAATAAAGGAAAATTCAATGTTAAACTTTTTCCATAACAACTTTCTCAGCTTCTTATAACTTATTCTAGACAAACAGGAAATACGTATGATAGATAATACAGTGCATTGTACACAAAATTTTACTAATTTATTTTTGGGAGGACACATTTGTGTGTTAAATTTACCTGTTCAGTTCCCTTACCAACACGAACGCTTCTTGGTCTGTGTTTTTTAAAATCGTTTAACATTATATAATATACAATATTATACAATATAATTTATATTGTTGGATTCAGTCAGTTCTTTGAGTTCCTCCAGGCATTCCAGCACCACTCTAGATTATACCTTGAGTCTGAATTATGCTTCAAATGCAGCTTGACTGTCTCTAGGGGTATTGATTGTATAATCTGTGCAAAGCTTTGGATTGCTAATTCTACTATTGTAGAATCTCCAAAAAATCTGCTTTAAATACAGAGGCCTGGCTTCCCAGTGACAAAGTTGGTAAGTTATTTACCATATTCAATTTATTTTTTGAAGATCTAATAACCCTTTAGTATTCTTAGGTAATTGTAAATTGAATATCTTCGCCTGTTTCTGGCCTTTAGCACTACGGCATTTGAACATTTACCATTTAAATGTATTTTCAATAATTTTGACTTAGAAATTTGTGCGTCTAATACGTCCTTATTATTTTAAAATATGTTCCCTAAAATTGCCTCGATAATAACGTATGTCTTAAAAGTTTTGGCACACAATTTTTATCGGTTTTTTTTAATGAAGAAATTTATTTAAACACTAACAAGTTATCATAAATTACAACTCAATACTTAACTAAACTATACTATCGAATTATGTGGAGTGGCCTATTCTGCTCTACCAGACGCAAATTTCTTCGAATGACTCTCATGAGGTCCTGGACGGAATTCAGTTCAATTTCTCTTAATTTCTCGTAAATTCGCAGTCTTAATTGTTCCTCATCTTGTGCTTCCCAGCCTTTATGATAAACCTTTCTAGACAGTACAGCCCAAAAATCCTCTATTGGGCGAGCCTGCGGCAAGTTTGGAGGATTATCGTTTTTGGGAATAAAAGGTATGTGGTGTTGTCGAAGCCAGTTTTGGGTATCTCTTGAGTAATGGCATGATGCTAGGTCTGGCCAAAACATGATATCGTCATTAGCATGATGTTCGCGGACAAACTGAAGCAATTTGGAAAGGCAGTTATCAATATAGCTCTGACTATTCAAAGCTTCACCCCTCACTCTTCCCACAAAAGGTCGGGATACACCCCTGTTAGAAATTGCGCACCAGACAAGGATTTTATCTGCAAATTTTGCTTTATATTTGTATCTAATATTGTCAGGGCATTCCTCTACGTTGTCCGTATAAAATCCATCGTTTCCCTTCATTTCAGAATTACTCAAAGTGAAATACCTTTCGTCATCTAAAATAATGATTTTTTCATTGGCAAAATGTACCCGCCTCAGTTGACGACAACATCTTGGTATACGAAGAAGCTGCGCTTGAGAGTATTTGGGGCACTTACCTCTCTTTCCATATTTAAGACCATTCCTCCTTAATTCCAACGATATCGTACTCTTAGAAGATCTGTATTGCCTAGCCAGTCTCCTCGTTGACATTCCAATCGGGTTTTTGCTCTTCTTACCAATCTCTCTGACCTCTGTGCGGTAAATGCACGTGGTCTTCCACTTTTTGGGAGATTCAGACATGGTATTTCCTGCTCGCACTCCGCTATTGTTCTATAAATGGTTCTGCGTGAAATGTCATTCTGGAATATTCGACAGATTTCAGCTTTGGGTATCCGCCCAACTAACTTGTAGATACTTTTTCTTATTTCTAATTTATACGACATCTTAAAGCGAAAACTTCAAAATAAATAAATCTCAACTGACAGTAAATAAAGTATGTAAACTTTTGTTTTCAAAGGCAACTTGATATTATTTTGTTTTTGTTAAAATTAAAGACAATGAGTTTTGTGCCAAAACTTTTAGGACATACGTTACAATGTTTTATAATTTTGAACATTGCCGAACTTACTTGTTTTTTTATATATATCTTTTAAGTACGATTAAATTTACGTTAAAAACATGCATCCTAAATTAATCTTCATTGCCTACATACCAAAATTGAGGTAAAGCTTTTGAAAAACAACTTTTAAACGAGTTTTTAATGAACTTTCAGAATTAACGGCTCTATATAGTAATTTCCGATGTAAATTTGTGAATTAAAATTCGAATTTGGATCTAAAATTTCAGCAATGCTCTTGTTAAGTTAACCACTAAAAATGCCATTTTAAATTGTTAAAACGGGACTTGATTTCGATTGATGCACGAAAATAATTATTCTGCGCAGACAAGAAATATTTTGTAGGTCCATAAAAATAAATATTAAACACGTAAAAGAAAAAAAGTTTGTATTTTAAATTAAGTTAAAAGAAATAAATAGGAAAAATACATTTTATTTTTTTTTATTATTTGTTTCAATTTAAAAAACAGGGGGATTTCTTGTTTAAAATAAAGGTAAGTTTGCCTTATGAACATAGAAAATGGCGAAAAATAACATTTTTATTTTTTACTTTAAAAAAAGAAAACTAGAAAAAAATGACAAAAAATTGCTACTATAAAAATACACTTTCTAAATATTTTTGCACTTTCTTAGAATTAACGAAGGTGGTGGAAATAGACTACTTTTATTGTTCTTGCTATCCAAAGATATAAATTTAAATATCCTAATTTATTTAAAATCTTTTTTGACTTCTGTATTTTTTATTTAAGTTACCAATTTTAAATTTAAAAAAATATTGTGTAAATCAGAACGTGCCACGACGAGAAAATTTATTAAATAAAAAAACTATAATCGGCTGTCACGTATTAAGAGGTTAAGAGGTAGTTTATACACAATGCTCTTTTTTTTAAGATAAAAATAAAGACATTTTTTTAAAAGTTTTTCGCGATGACTCTCCAATGGTTGACTTTAACCTCATATTTATAAAGAAAATTACCCTTTATTTTGAGCAAGGAATTAACTTTTAAACTTATCTGCATTTGTTTAGAAAGATCCTGTATACACATACATACAAGGATCTTCAAGGTATTGGGCAAGGAAGGGAAGATAAACTTTTTAATAAGGAGCGCTGAATTTTTTATATTTGTCCGAAAATATAGGTTATGTTTGTGACGTCACCTTCTTGCAATCATATTTTTTATCTGACAAAATAAAGCAATACTTGCATACCATAAAATGAAATCAATAAAAAACATAAATAAAATTGTATCTTACCCTTAATAACGATTTAAACGTAAATTCCCTGTAAAAAATAACCAAATGTCGATCAGTGACCCCTGTTTACAAGTTTTAAAATCTCTGTAACTGCAGTACTAATAACTACTCAATTTAACCATAAGCAGAAAAAACTAAACATATGTAAGAGTCCAATGACTAAAAGCAAAAAAATAACACCAATACCTCAAAAAACCTTCCAGTACGATTGTTAACAAAGAATTACGGAAAAAGATTACGTCACAAAATTTAGCGAACATAGGCTTAAATGAGATAGAGCGATCCTTATTAAAAAGTTTATTTTCCTTGGTATTGGGCATATGGAAATGGTTAAGAGATAAATACTAAGTAGGTTAAATTTAAAGAAAATTAGGGTTAAATGTCTTTTAATAAATTAAATATTTAAAAATAACTAAAATAAAATAAATACCCTGTATCTCGCAAACGATCAAATTTTTGACTAAGGTAAATTGCGTTAAATCATTGTATGTTGTCCAAGGAATTTATTGTAAAATTTTGTACAGACCTTTTAGAGACACCCTGTATATAAACTGCAATTATTATTGGTTTATGGCCATATTAATTAAGGGATTATATACAGTTAGAATTTTCAAAAAATCGTTTTTTTTTTTTAATTTTTTTCTTAATGTACATATATTTAAGAATACAGACAAAACATTTCATATTGTTTCGGTAAATATTTTCGAAGTTTTACGCAAATTTATAAAGAATTTTCAGAGTGCTTTTCAAGTGGTGTTTTCAAAGTCGGTGACCAACATTACTCAAAAACGGCTAAACCGATTGGTCTTAAATTTTAACACGAGCTTCTTAAATATATTTTTAGTAATTTGGCAAATATTTTTTCTCACCGATAAATATTTTTTTTATAAACAATTTAAGACCAAAATTATGGTCAAAAACCTTTTTTTTTTAGAAACCGTCATTTTGTCAAAAAAATATTGTGCTCATTCCTTCAATTAAGTTAATTACTAGATGTGACATTACTTTAACAAAATCTGCTTAATTTTTTTATTTCAGAGGATCCAGTTTACAGATATAGTGGTCACCGCAAAACGTCTTTTTGAGAGGAGCTCCCGGAGATCAGCTGTAGCTCCTTTTAAAATAAATATTTTTACTAAAACTAAAAAGTCTTAAAATACACAATACTAATCAGAACTAACCAGTATAGTTCCTTAACTCACGGTCCCCAACAGAGACTCTCGTGGTTCCGCGTGTATGCATCCCTATACGGTCCAACTGGACAGGCCCCGAACTTCTCACATTGTTCGTTCTTTTATCCCTAGAGTTTCTAAATTGTGGAACCTGCTGCCCGCGGAGGTCTTTCCTTCCCCCAAATCTTCAAGTGTTTAAATCCCGTGTCAACAAACTCCCTCTTACCTCGCTTAAAACACCCACGGTACGTTAGTATTTAGGCTTTAAGCTTTCGTGGTTTGTCCAAAGATAAAAAACAGCTAAAAGATACCATAATATGTGAACAAATTTTTAGATTAATAAATTTAAAAGTTTTCTTAAAAAAATTCTGGAAAATTTTCGGCCGTCCAACTGTATAGAAGCCCTTAATGCAACAGAAATAATTTGTTAAAACTACGGTCTCTAACTTCTTGACTTAATGCAAACTATTTTCTTGTTTAATGTTTTCTTTTTAAATCGAGAATCAATAAAATATATTATGCTAACAATAAATCAAGACATTTTTCTAATAACAGCCATTTATTAATAAATAATAAAAAAATGGTACTTTCTATCTAGATTTATACAGGGTGTCTCTAAAAAGTCTCTACAAAATTTTACCACAAATTTCTTGGGCCAAAAATACGACGATCTAACCTAATTTACCTTTGTCCAAAAGTTGACCGTTTGGGAGAAACAGGCTTCAAGGGTGTCAAAGTTTTCATTTTATTTTGGATATTTTTAAATATTTTTTCTTTAACATTGCACGTTTTTTGACCAAATTTGGTATTGAAACGTTTTTAGGGTTGGGAATCGAAAGCTGCCCATGTTTTCCATACAATGTAGAGGAAGCCACCGGCTGTCCTCTTGCTTTTTTAAAAATACCATAACCTTTTGGTGCCCCGGTATAATATGACTTAAAGAAAAATTTCTATTCTCCTATAATTTTTGTCTAAAATGATATATTTGGTAAAAATCGATACGAGCAACTGTTTATAACATATTTCAGATTAAACGTTTTATTCCACACAAAATAAATCCTTCACGCTTTTATCTGGGCCACTCGGATATTTCTAAAAGCTCTATAAAAATGCAACCACAAATTCCTTGGGCAAAAATACAACGATCTAATGCAATTTACCCTTTGTCGAAAGAACGATCGTTTGCAAGATACAGTGTTCAAGTAAAAAAATAAATGGAAAATTTGGCACCCTTTAAGTACCTACCGCGACCAACAGATGGCGAAAGTAGTATGATGTCGCTTTGCTAATAGGATTACCATCAGAAATTGATAGCAGTAGCTGACGAGCAGTCGGCCCGATCAGTTAGAGTGAGGATATACGCAAAATTTAATAAAAATAAAATCCCCGATAAATGGACCCAGTATCCATAAGATTATTAAATTTATTATTTCAGAATAGGATATATCGATGCGTTTTTACAAAACATCGAAAGCGACATTCGCCAATTTTACGGGAAACGATTTTTCTTTCCATCGCGTTATTTTTAAAGAAAAACCGAGATCTGATTTTTTATTTTAGATTTATTCTTAATTTGAATTAAATGAACTGCCGAACCGATATAGAACATATCTTCATCTGAAATAAAGCCAATGAAAAACGTTTCCCTAAAACTGACGAAAAACCCATCGATGTATCCTATTCTGAAATCATAAATTTAATAATCCTAGGGATACTAGCATTTATCGAGGATTTTATTTTTTTTTAATTTTGCGTATATCCTCACTCTAACTGATCGGGCCGACTGCTCGTCAGCGACTGCTATCAATTTCTGATGGTAATCGTATTAGCAAAGCGACATCGTATTATTTTCGCCATCTCTTGGTCGCGGTAGGTACTAAAATTTTTAGGGTACGCTGAAATCTAACTTGTGGGGTTCTATGGATTGGTATTCTTTGCTTTCGTCTAAGGTAAATTACCTCAGATCATTGTATTTTGGCCCAAGAACTTGTGGTTGCATTTTTTATAAAGCTTTGAAAAAATTCGGGTGGCCCAGATAAAGCGTGAGGGATTTATTTTGTGTGGTATAAAACGTTAAATCTAAAATATCCCATAAACGGTTGCTTGTATCGATATTTACCAAGTATACCATTTTCAAAACAAAAATTATAGGAAAAAAGAAATTTTGTATTTAAGTCATATTATACCGGGCACCAAAAAGTTATAGTATTTTAAAAAAAAGGACTGCAGGTCCCTCTACATTTTATGGGAAAAATATGGACAGTTTTCGATTCCCAACCCCAAAAGACCTTCCAATACCAAATTTAGTCCAAATATGTAATAACGAAAATTAAAATTAAAATATTAACCTCCGTCAAAAAAAAAATTAAAATCTGTCCACAATTGACGAAGTTATCGGTTTACATACATAAAAAAATAGATGCCGAACATATAACCTTCTCCTGTTTTGAAGTCGGATAAAAAAACAAAATTTATTAGTTTAAATAGCCCGATTTAAATGTATTTTTTAAAATGCAAATATTCAAATAAACATTGTAAATTTGTTTTACCTTTAAAAATCCTTGGTTTCAACCGCCTTACCGTATTTCTAAACTAAAACAAGCTTTTCGGGAACAAATGGGAAATAAGTTTTATTTCGCGTATATTCGTTGTCACTATTTTCAATTTCCTTACTCAATAGTAAAAGAAAACTGTCACAATAAAATAAAAGTGCATATTTTTGTGTCACATTTTATTAGACTAAGTAGTGCTTATTTGGGTACACAGCTACAATACAGGGTTTCCGGGAATATGTGGGCAATCTTTCCGGATTCATATAAAATACATGAAAATAATATGACAAGTTCCTATAAACTTTTTCCGAAAGCCCTCTTTACTAAGATATGTGCCTATTAAGGACGCCACTGAGCCACACCCTGTTTACAGGGTGTAACAGAATGTTTTTAGCAAATTAAAATGGCAGAAAATATAAAGAAAAAGTTCATATTCTTCCTTTCTAATTTATACTCTTTATATGTGTCCCAAATCCGACCTCCTTTGAAATATTGTTCTCATATCTGGGGAATGGCGTCCCACACAACCCTAAGCATTTTTGATTTCATCCAAAGAAGAGCTATTTGTCCCATTAAAAATCCCTCACTTATAGAAAGGCTTCCCTCTCTTGGCCATCGTCGGGCTGTGGGGGATTTCTCGCTTTTATATAGGTTTAATGGTTCTGCTCTGAAGAATTGTCCAGAATAGTTCCTTCACTCACGGTTCCCACCAGAAACTCGTGGTGCCGCGCGTATGCATCCCTATACGGTCGAACTGGACAGGCCCAAACTTCCCACTTTGTTTGTTCTTTTATCCCTAGAGTTTCTAGAATGTGGAATCTGCTGCCCGCGGAGGTCTTTTCTTCCCCCAAATCTTCAAGTATTTAAGTCCCGTGTCAACAAACTCCCTCTTACCTCGCTTAAGACACCCACGGTACGTGGCTTTTAGCCTTCGTGGTTTGTCCACAGATAAATATATATATAAACATAGGTCCGAAAATTCCTCCTTCCCAAGTTCCAAGTTGTAATCTATTCAAAAACTTAAAAATTTTGAACACATTTATTTTAGAAAAAATGACTGTATATAAACCTTATTTTAAATAATATTTATAGTTGTTACATAATTAATTGATAAAACAAAATTATAAAATCCAAATTTAAAAAAGAATCCGCAATACTTTTCTTATACTCCAAAAATATGTAAGTTTAACAACCTGAGAAGAAGGAATTTGAAGATATGCTCTAAATTGGTTGGGCGGATTCATTTATTGGATGGTCTTTGTTGGGTACACGCCTGGAAAGAATGGGACCGCTTTAATCCTGATCCGGGGTATACGAGCTGACCCTATTCAGCCCTGACTGACTCCTATGAACTAGCCGGTCACTTGAAACAAAAATAAAAGAAAAACCGCTAAAAACCCAAAAATTCTAATCAAAAACGACGTTTGTCAGGTTAAAAATAAAGTTAAAAAATAAAAATAAAAAAATTAACTAATATTTAAATTAGAAATTATTAAAATTTTATGCTTTTTGATATCGCAAACTGAAAATAGTTTGGCATATGTGTCGTGAGTGACATAAGTAACTGGTGTATTTATTATTTGTGAGACAAAAAGGTGATGAGCTAGTTGATTTTTAGTTTTCCTGAAGATACTTCATTATCGAGCAAAGGCAACCAAGTGTTATTTAAATTAACTGAAATTGATGCTACACAATTATCTTTATTTAATAATATATTCGCACTTTCTTTGATTTTGCGTTTTTAGAACAAGTTTCTTTTGCCAAAATACTCGAATAAGGAGGAATTTGCAGACCTATATTTATACTTTTTTAATATATTTTCAAAAGAAGAATCTGCCTTCAGAACGGTACGAAAAAGTGGGGGGCAATGAGGGCAACTTCCCCCGCCACTCCAAGGAGGGGTGTGAAGAGGCTTTATCGGCGGAAACTAGGCTGGAAATACAGTAATATGACATTTTTCCTTGCTCTTTAAATTTTCTTCAGGGCAATTCACGAAAGAAAAGTATCTTTGACAACTGTTTTATAGTTCTTAATTTTTTTTTTGTCGAATGTTTAAATTCTTGCCCCTCCCCCAAGCCATTTCTTCGTACGGGCCTGTCTGCCTCGTCAATTTTCTTTATTAATTAATAATTATTAAAAAAAAAAATCATTTCTAACACACCATGGTTCAAAAACTAAGACGTTTAGGACATATGTTTATATGAAGTTTTTTTCTTATTTTCTGTTGTAGAATCGCCCCGTTAAGTTTGTCGGTTGAATTACTGGACACCTTGTATGTATGTAGGTAATTTGATTGAAATTGATGAAAACTTTGATGTCTATTGGTGCCTAAACGGTGTGGTTTATCGACTTTAATAAAGAGTACCTTATTTTTTAAGTTTTTGATTGCCTATAAAATGGCGCCCCCCAGCTTTACGATATCTGTCAAACTAAAAGTTTTGGTGTAAATAAATTTTAGTTTCAGGTAAAGTTCCCTATGGCGGTATTTAAAAAAGTACTTTCATCTATAAATATTAGAATCTGCAAAGGTCGATTTGTTTGCCAAATATCAACTGGACTGGTTAAAAAATAAATGCAATGTGGCGAAAAAACTTTGACGGCTTGTAACTCAAAAACGAATGACATTTAGAAAAAAAATATATGAAGCTCTACCCTTATTTCAAGTAAAATCACCCTTTTAAGTCTCGTAATCGATTTTTAAATTAACCTGTATAAATTTTTTTTTCCGAGTAAAGTACTAGTAAGTACCTACTATTTTATTATATTTGCAATAAATATTTATTTAAAATAAAAATAAAATCAGCCTATTTTAGCAATATTCCCATATTCCTAAGATAATATTTGGTTTTAGAAACAAAAATACGAAATAAATTTTATTCGAAATATATTTCCTATTTCCATCCGCGTATGCAACGGTAATAAAATAAATTGATTTTTGCTTGACATTCATGTTATATTTTCGTGTATTACAAGAAATAAAATTTCAACGGAATGCGTGGCTTCGCTCTGAGATTGGAAATTCCCTCCTGCTGTAAGATCAAACCACAAAATCCAGATATATTTCTTTTTATAAAAGTAGGTTTAGAAAAATTAATGGATGGTACTTATTTAGTACACGCCAAAATAAAATTAAAAGTACTAAAAAACAAAAAAATTTAACAAGTAAAAAGATAATTAGAAGTCGACGCTTGGTGCAAATCTGCCACCGTTGTCGAGACAAATGGAATAAAATAATAAAAATAAAATTCTACTATTATTAAGGTTTTAAAATTTAAAATTTGTATCTTTTTTAGGATATTCTGAAATCTTTGACATTAAATGTCAAATATGTTTGTTTGGTTATAGTGTCATAGATGACATAGATAATTGGTTGCTGGTGTATTGATTGTTTATTTTACAAAAAGGTGAATAGTTTGTTAATTTTTAGTCTTCCTGAAGATACTTCAGTATCAAGCAAAGGCAACCAAGTGTTATTTTATTTTGCTTGATACTGAAGTATCTTTAGAAAGACTAAAAATTAACTAACTATTCACCTTTTTTGTAAAATAAACAATCAATACACCAGCAACCAGTTATCTATGTCACTATGACACTATAACCAAACCAACATATTTTGACATTTAATGTCAACGATTTCAGAATATACTAAAAAAAAAGATACAAATTTTAAATTTTAAAACCTTAATAATAGTAAATTTTTATTTTTATTATTTTTATTCCATTTATCTTGACAACGGTGGCAGATTTGCCACCGAAACGTCGATTTTTAATTATCTTTTACTTATTAAAACTTTTTTTTGTTTTTAGTACTTTAAATTTTATTTTCATGCGTGTACCCAAATAAATACCATCCATTAAATGAATCCGCCGAACTATAGAACATATCTTCAATTTAGAAAAAATTATTGGATTAGCAATAAAGACAGACTTTTACAGTTCTAAATTAATGTTTATTAAAAAATATTTCAAACCAGAAGGATATTTGAAATGCAGTCATAAAATTAATGGCTAGTTTTAAAGATGAATTCTTTATTGAGTTTGTTAAGCTTTCAAGAACAGTTTTTCCCCTTCCTCAGGACATGTACAAAATAATTAGTAATTATTTACAAACCGGACGCTTTAGCCGATTTTAATAAAATTTGCATACGGGGTTTTGGGGCGCTGATTACGAGTCTAAAGAAATGATTTATTTGGACTCGTTTTGTTCTCAAGATATACATTATCAGATTTTATACCCAAAACTAACCTTGAAGTCACTATTTTTCAATCCCTTTGCACTCAATTCCACTAAAGCTAAAGTGGTACTAATATTTGATTGCCACCTTTAAAACCCTTATTTTTTATTTATTTTACCGGTTTTTACATAAAATGTAAAGCTTTACTGATTAAAAGTGAAGCTTTAAATGTTATGAAAAAATTGGTAAAATAAATAGAACAATGGAGTTTTTAAAGGTGGCAATCAAATACCAAGTACCAATTTAGCAGAGAACTAAGGAATTAAGTGCAAAAGAAAGGGAAAATAGTGAATTTCTTTGTCTGATGATGAATATCCGAGAACGAAACAAGTCCGACTAATTTTTTTCAGATTCGTAATCTGCGCTCAAAAACCCTCGTATAACAAATTTCATTAAAATCGGAGACGTCTGGTTTGTAAATAATTACCAAATAATTTTAAGTTTAACAAATTATTCCTAAATATGTTAATGGATGGTATTTATTTGGGTCACGCCAAAGTTAAATTAAAAGTACTAAAAACCACAAAAAATTTAAACAAGCAAAACGATTTCAGAATATCCTAAAAATTCATCCAATGAATCCGCCGAACTACAGAACATATCTTCAATTCCTAAATATGTTATTTAAAGTTATCTTACCAAAGCAAATTTCTTAGTTAAACAGGAGATTCAAATTAGAACATGGCAAAACATTTTAAATCAAAAGTCAGACATAAGATAGTGGTTTACTTAAATTCTAACTTAAATAATCTAATTACATGGGAAAATCTAATTAAAGCGATTTTCTTGAAAAGTTACATGGCTCAGTTGTTGGGTTATATTTATAAGGTTGTGACATATCCTCAACTTTTAGGCGGTTGGAGGTCGGGGACGCACGGAAGGGCACCCCACAGAGAAAAGTTGGCAAGACTGGGTAAAGATCAAAGCAAAGTAAATTTGCGCATTTCATTTTGCATTGTTTTGGTAATGATATTTGTTGAAAGATGTAATTCCAAATGTTTTTTATTTAAAGTAAAAAAATTTTCAACTTAATAATAATTAAAAACTGTTGTATAAACGGTTGTTCTACTAATACGATAAACTGTATATCTCCGCCACTGAACAACATGGCCGAAAAATGGGAGGTGTGATGTCATAACACGTCAAAGCAATATTGCCGAATGTCGTGACCTTATATAGACCGACTTTGACATGGCTGGGAAAACGTAACCTATACGTCCCAGTGGTGCCAACTAATATGCTCTCTCATAAAGTTAATCTAAATCACACCCCTCAAAAAAGAACTAGATAAATTACCCGTATTTAAAGCCTGTAAAATAAAACGGCGGATCGTGCAGATACCAGCTTCTAGTAATTTTATTTTTTAATCTAGCTTTTACTACTATTGGCAACATTGTCACTTGTCACTCGTTATTCTCAATTCTGTCATTCAGATTGTGGCATATTTTGTGTTTTTGGAATTTTAATTCCATTTTTGCCGATTTTGTGATTTATTAAAAGTGATTTACAGAAAAACATTTAATTATTGAACAATGCCGACGCGCTGTTTAGTGCAAAGTTGTTTTAATACTTCTAACAACAAAGGATGCGATGTTACGTTTCACCAGTAAGTAAAAAAAATATGGTATTATTAGATTTGGTAATTATTTACAAACCGGACGCATCGCCGATTTTATTAAGATTTGGTGTACGCTGCTCACGAATTAAAAGAATTTTTTGTCCAATTTATTTTCGAGATATCAATTATCACACTTGAATTGAAAACTCACCTAAATTTGGCATATTCCCCCTTTTTTGCAGACAATTCTTGAGTTTTCTCTAGATTGACAATTAATATTTGATTTCCACCTCTTAAAAATCCATTTTTTATTTATTTTAACCATTTTTGCAAAGCCTTTCAGTAAAACTTAACATTTTTATGGAAAAAGGGAAAAAAAAGAATAATGGGACTCTAAGAGGTGGAAATTAAATATTTAGTGCCAAATTAGCTTTATGTCAAAAATTGCTTGCAAAAGAAGGAGAAATATAGTGAAAATAGGGTAAATTTGGTTTTTAAGTTTAAAGATGTATGTATATCTCGAAGACAAAACGTGTACAACAAAAAAATCCTTCAGAATCGTAATCAGCGCCCCAAACTTCAACAAATGAAAATTATTAATACCTAGAAATTATCTTTTTTTTAAAGACTACCAACAAGTCCTCATAGAAGGAGGAAATGGCTTATAGCGGTTAAAAGAAATCCCGATCAGGTATATGGTAGAAATGTAGTATGTTCTGCACATTTCTTGCCTCAAGATTTTGTGCAGTGTGGACGCCGTAAAAGGCTAAAATTCACAGCATTGCCCTCCCAAAATCTACCTACTGTTATATCTGACAAAAGAAAATATCATTTTGAACAACCTTTGACAACTTTAGGTAAGTAAAAATAATTACTCTTCTTTTCATTTTGTAAATTAGTAATCTTTGATTTTAATTAAAAAAATGGTATATTGCTGTATGTAAGTCTGTAGGTACCTACAGTTTTTAAAATTTACAAAAATAATGACTAAAATAGTCTCTATTTAAAATCTGGTTGCCAGTTTTATACAGTATGTCCATGGATGGACTTTACAATAGGACAAATGGACCAAAAATTTAAATTTTACAGAAAGTCGTGTAAGTATGGCAACTGCTTTTTCTTTTTAAAAAACAAGATTCACTTTGGAAAAATTTGTTATATTTTGTACAGAGGCTCCAAAATTATAAAATGTGATGTACCAAGACAAAACTGCTTTTATTTTTAATAATTCGGCAAAATGTCAAATAAAAAAGGTTTTTAGAATTGAAAGAGGACCCTAAATCTAGAATTTCTAAGCAAATAAACAATTTTTAGTATCATTTATTTTATTTATGTTTTACAACAATTTTACATAATTTACCTGATTTTACATTTTTTTATTTAAATATATTGACAAAGTTCGACATTAATTATATCGATTATTAGAACTAGGTAAATGATACAAAAAAATAACATTATTTATTTTATGCAAAATTTTAGATATTGGATTCTTATTCAATTCTCTTTTTATTTTACATTTTGCTGAATAATTAAAAATGAAGCCAGTTTTGCCTTGGTCCATTTTCACATTTTTGTAGGTTTTGGAGCCCCTGTACAAAACAAAACAACTATTTTAATGTAAAGTTTGTTTCTTTAAAGGCAAAAGCTGTTGGCATACACAAACATTTACGTTTTTTGGTCCATTTTTCCTATTGTAGAGTCCATATCGTCAGTGCGATTGCTATACCTAATATGTGTCACAGGATAAGCATGTCACATATCAGATTTAAGGCACGCACCGACGATATGTGGACATATCTAAGCCACTTTTTCTTTTTTGATATTTCAGCTTCCTCAACAAGTAGATACTGGGATAAGAAGTCACCTAAGTGAAGAATTCAGACAATAGAAAAATAGGCAAAAAGATATTTAGTGAAAAGACGCTCCAGGTCAAAGACAGGCGAAACAGACACAAACAAAAAACAATAAATAATCCCACTGATTTCAAAACTTAATATTATTTGTAAAATTCCCTCTTAGCAAATGTAATACAAAAGTGGTTATTAAAAATTCCTCACTAGTTGATTATTTTTAATGCCTGATTAACATACACACACAGGCACACTTGCCAAAATATTCTAATTTATTGTGTAAACAAATATTAGTAGTGGAACTGTGTCTATGTAAGTTGGCGTCATATGGAAAACTTTTTATTATTAATTTTACAAAGAAAAGTTATTCTTTATAGAAAGTTCTGCATCGTCAAAAACCTATATGATGAAATCATCAGATTTTAAACTATGTCAGTCATCTACGAGGTGTGGCCAAAAATTTAATTTTTGCTTGGATTAAAGTACCTGTATTTTTGCTAATATCGAAGAATTATTCTAAAGGAAAGATGTTAAGAATTAAAAATTACTTCTAAATATGCAACTTTGTTTATTTCCAAAAAAAACTTTTTTATTTTTTCCGCGATAATATTAAATTTGGGCTCTTACATTAGTGCACAACATTTCATAATTGAAAATATTATGGGACACTTTTTAACTTAACTTTTAAATTTACTGTTTAAAAAAATGTATAATGCACTAATGTACAAAATTTATTTTTTTTTGATTATTGCCGAAAAAATATTAAAAGATATTTTTCTTTTTTAATTGAACAATATTGCACATTTAGAATTAATTTTTAATTTTAAACATTTTTTCTTTATAAGAGTTTTCGATATTAGCAATAATACAGGTACTCTTACTACTTGATCAAAAATTATATTTTTAGCTAACCTCATGTGAATGATATCAATTGATATCTGATAATTTGATTTCAGGTTTTAGACTTGCAGAACTTTTATAATTAGTAACTTTATTTCATAAAATTAAAAATAAAACAGTTTCCCCATATGACTCCAACTTACGTAGACACACCGTATACCACAATTTAGATAAGCACTAAAGCTGCTTAACCACATATCTTACTGCATAACAGAATATATAAATAGTGTTGTAAGTGAAGAATGGATGCTATATAAAGAGGAGATTTTATTGGTGTTTTTATTTTGATTGTGTTTCTAAACATGTTTAGAATGTAGTTTTTAATTATAATAATAATAATAATAATAATAATTGTTTATTCATGTCAATACACATTTACAATGTTTACACACGTCAATAATATAAAACTAAATATTACAAAAATAAAATTATTACAGTAAATACACACACAAAATATACATGTACAAACACTGCTAAAATCTAACCATTAAAATGTAAAACTTATGTACTCGTCTATTGAATAAAAAATATTTTCTGTTAATATAATTTTAACTTTTTTCTTAAAAGACTCAAAAGACATATTTTTAATATCCTCAGGTAATACATTAAAACATTTTATTGCCCAGTAGCCTGGACCCGTCTGACACCTCTTTAACCTCCAGTAGGCGGGAAGGATATTATTCTTGTGCCTGGTCTCGTAATTGTGGATTTCCTCATGGCTTACATATGAGTCAATATTTTTTTTCAGATATATAAGATTTTCATATATATACTGTGCAGGGAGTGTCAGTATTTTGAGTGCCTTGAAATGCCTGGCGGCAGTCCTCCCTATAGGCAAGACCAGCCAGGATTCTTAGCGCCCTGCGCTGAAGAGCGAAAACACGTCCTGTGTCCGCTGCATGTCCCCAGGCCAGAATGGAGTAAGAAAGATGAGAGTGAAAGAGGGAAAAGTAGGCACACTTCAAAGTATCCCGTGAGACACAGTTTGAAAGATTTCTGCAAAAGAAAGATTTGTTTATTTAATTTTTTGCACAGAGTATTTATTTGTGGTCTCCAGAGTAGTCTCGGGTCCAAGTTAATACCCAAAAGCCAACCTCACCCTCGTCAATCCCACTATTTAAATCGCCTAGATCCCTCATAGAAAAAAGACCCTTTTAGTCTTACTGTTATTTAGGACAAGCTTGTTTGCAGCAAACCATTCCCCTGCTCTCTCCTGCGCAGCCACGGAACTCCTCAGTGCCTCTGCAGCAGTATCGGCCGAGCAGGATATTGTGGTGTCGTCAGCAAAAGAGTGTAATTTGCTTTATTGTCCATATCCGGTAGATCGTTTATATATATAAGGAAGAGTATTGGTCCCAATATAGAGCCCTGTGGGACACCAATGTTTAAAACACCTTCCGCCGAAGACACCCCAGCAACCCTGACGACCTGGACTCTGTCAGTTAGATATGATTCTATCAGTTTGACACTTTCATTGCAAAAATTGTACTTAGTAAGTTTCCGTAGAAGAATGTCGTGGCTCACACAGTCGAATGCCTTGCTTAAATCACACAAAAGAACAGAACTGAATTTCATTTCTTGAAATGACTCAATTATGTGGGACAGAAGATCTAAAATACCCATCGTTGTATTTTTGTGTTTTCTAAAACCGAATTGATGTTTATTGAAGCAATTATTTACTTCCATAAATTTAACTATCTGCAGGGCCATGCTTTTTTCCACAATCTTTGAAACAATTGGGAGCAAAGAAATGGGTCTATAATTTTCAGGTGCATCTGCATTTCCTTTCTTAAATATAGGACATACCACAGCTTTTTTAAAATTGGGGGAAAAATATTCTCCTTAAAGCATAAGTTTATTAATTTAGTTAGAGGTGAAATTATAAGATTTTTATGCTTTTAATGAGTTTTGTGTTTAGTCCAAATATATCACAGCTTTTTTGTTTTTTAGGCTATTTATAATGTCTCGCACCATATTAAAAGTAACCCCAGAAAAGGAAAATTGATCTGGTGGAGCCTTACAATTGATCATGTCCACTGGACTGAGATTCACAGTTGGAATGTCCTTGATCAGATTAGTAGCAATTTTTGAGAAGAAGTCATTAAACGTGTTTGGGTGAATTGTGTGTGAATCTCCCAAATTTTTCTGTATACCCCGTTTCTTATTGATGATTCTCCACATCGATTTTGTTGGGTTATGCGAGTTTCGGATCATATTGTCATTTGCTTTTATCCTCGCATGACGTATGGCAAGCATATATTCTTTTTAAATTTCTTATATGCTTCGGTAACATGTGGTTGCTTATACTGTCTACTAAGCTCTGAGAGGAAATTAAGATGATCTCGCATTTCCTTTAGGTCATTTGTAAACCAATTTACTCGTTGAGGTTGATCAGATCTTAAATAATATTTTTTTCAGGAAATGACCCTAAATATGCCTTTTCTAGTAAGTCAATAAAAATATCAAACTTTTTATCCACACTCACATCCAGATTCACAAATTGCCAGTCAATCTCAGACACTCTATTATAAAACAGAAACATACCTCTTTGCGTTATTGGTCTGTACATGTTTTTGCAATTTTCATATTTTTCCACTTTGTATGTCATAAAGTCAATCAGTTGGCCCCTATGATCGGAAGAACCTAATCCACAAACATCACCCGATACGAGTTCAAGATCCGCATCTAGAAAAATGTTGTCTATACAATTCTCCCCCTGGTTGGCTTAAATATTGTTTGACACAAATTATACCCCTCCAGGATGTCCTGCAATCTAGATGCATTCATATCAGCTAAGAGAAGGTTAACATTAAAATCACCAGCTAAAACATTTTGTTTTCTGGTATCCAGAGAATTCAAAACTCCCTCTAAGGAAGTTAAAAAAGTGTCAAACGGCCCCGCAGGAACTACGGTATAGGACTATAACATTCAGATTAAAATCATTTAAAAATATACAACAAAATTCAAGACACTTTTCAATATTAAAATTTACATTTAAATCTATTACACTAAAACTATGTGTTTCTTTTAATAAAGATACAAGAGACACTCCTCCTTTTTTGAGTCTTTGAGAATTATTTTGCTATATGAATATTAAAAATGTTTATACACGTTAAGCCAATTCAAAGGTTCATAGGCAATATGTGGAAAGAGGGATAGTCTAACGCGTATAAAACACTAACAGGAAGAGATTAGACAAAAAATGCCGGCATGTAAAGAAGATACCACCTTTTTCCGGCTTTGTTATTGCTTTAGTTTTCTATAAACGTTTTAAAGTGGCTGAATATGTGTATTTGTATATTTCTTATGTATACTTTACTTTAAAGCAAATAAAAGTAATTTATATTTGTTTGTTTTTTGTTACTAACAACCTCTTTATGGAATAATTACCGAATAAGTCACAATTATCCTTAATATAATCTTAATATAATTTTTCCATACTAAATTAAAAAAAAAAAAGATTTAGTTTGACAAAAGTATAATTTATTTATCCTTCATGGCCTTTTTACTACCTTTTTTCTTAACCATAATATTATCTAAATGACAATAAACTATTATTTAAAATTTTAAATTATTTATTATTAAAATATTATTTTTAAAATAATATCGGACCTATTATAAAAAATAGGTTTTTAAAATAATATTATGGTTGATATAAGAATTTAGCGTTTGACGTTAGCCAGTTTAAATGTTATGATTAGCTTAAAAGAACTTATATACTTTTGTTTTTACAACATTATTATACAGCGTGTCTACTTAAGTTCGCACCATTTGGAAAAAATTTTTATAATTAATTTTACGAAAAAAAAGTTATTCTTTGTAAAGTTTTGCATGGTCTAAAAGCTAATATGCAATTATTCAGTTCCAATTTTTTACAGTGGTATACGAGGTGTGTTAAAAAATATGAATTTTTGTCAAGAGGAAAGTATCCTTATTTTTCATAATATCAAAAATTTTTATAAGGAAAAAATGTTCAGGATTAAAACAGCCTTTCAAACAATATGCAAATGAGTTTTGAGTAAAGTGCAAAAACTTTTTTTAACATTTTTCTGCGATAACAAGCATTTCTGTGAATTTTTGGCGGTTTTGACAGCTTTTTAAAAATTAGATTTCAAAATAAGAATGCATGTCACCATAGTATGCACTAATAAAAAAAAATTAAATGTAATGAATGAATTCTTTTTTTCCTGAAATGAACAAGTTTGCATATTTAAATGGTTTTTTAAATCTAAATATCTTTTCTTTATAAAAATTTTCGTAATTATGAAAAATAAGGGTACTTTTCCCTTAAACAAAATTTATATTTTTTGACGTATCTCGTATACCACTGTAAAAAATTATTATCTGATGATTGCATTTAAGGTTTTACATCATGCAGAACTTTTTATAAAGAATTACTTTTTTGGTAAAATTGATAATGAAAAAGTTTTTATATAGTGCGAACTTAAGTAGACACGCTATATATTTTTAAGTTATTTTTAAGGTTAATATTTTCTTCCCATAGGAAGTGTAGACTGCACATAATTTACATTGGGTATTTTTTCTATCTTTTAACTTGAAAATGAAATGGAATAAGTTTTAAATATCAATTTAAACTAAAAAAATATGGAAAGGTAAAAGGGAAAAAACACAATGATTTAATATGGTTTTATTTAAGGACATATGACATGTTTCTGTTTTAATGTTGAATTATCTGGTAAAGGTATCCTTTTTAAAAGTAAGCATAATGCTTTATAACCTGCTGCATACATGGTATACTCTGAGATACTATTTCCACAGACCATACGGTACAGAATATTTCAATTTTGTAATTTTTTAACCTGTCTTTTTTTATTTCTTTTTTAACAGCTGTTTTTTACTTGCAGTAGATAGCTACTTCAGTACTTAATTATAAATTTTGTTCTTTTATTTGTGAAATTTCCAGAGCCTTTTCACTTGGATCCATATTTAATCTAAAATATTAAGTAAATTAGTATACTCAATATTTAATATAATTTTTAAAATTTGCTGTAAATAAAGCTTACCCAATTTACTTTGATGTGCACTATTAAAAGTTCAGATATTTGATTCATCTTGATGCTCAAGAGCAATAGCCTAATGCCGGAGGTACTAAAAGAGCCATAAAGTGTTACTCAATTTTATGTGTATATCTCAAAAATAAATCTTTTCTTTGAATGGCTATATCCAAGCCAGCCTTTTCCTTAATTGATGGCAACTGTTTTAACTTGAGCAAATTAAGGTTGTATTCTGGTTCTAATTTATTTTCAGTTTTGGACCCTTTTTTGACTGATAAGCTAAGTTTTTGCTGCAAATTTCTTTCAAAATATCTGAAACAAACTCTTCTAGTAGCACAGCTTAAACAATCTTTCCTGCAGGAAGCTGCAAACCATACTTTTTGTGTCAAACTAGTTTTACGGAAACCATAATATCATACCATCTTATATTATGGATATGGATTTATCAAAGTTTTCACTTAGATTGAGTAATTGTCTGCAGTGGGCAACCCGATTTTGACGAAACCTGGAGACGGGGCTTGCTGATCAATCCGAATCACTTTTACGAAACGTTTCGTTGTCGAGATATCCATCATCAAACTAGTACTTTGACATTAACCTTATTTTCACTATATTCGCCTCTTTTGCACAAGAATTTTTATAAAACACTAAATTGCCACACAATATTTTATAAACACCTTTTAAAAACCTGTTTTTATTTATTTTACACGTTTTTTTCATTAAATTGAAAATAATTTACCCTGAATGCTGCAAACCATAAATACAATATGTAGATGTATTTATGGTTGCATACACGAGTTTGTTTAAAGTAAAGCTTTTAAATTAATATAATTAATAATAAAAATGTTTTTAAAGGGTTTTTGATGTTAAATGAAATATTGTGTGCCATTTTAGTATTATAATATGAATTTTGTGCAAAAAGAAGGGGGAATATAGTGAAAATAAGGTTAGTTCAAATACCTACCTTGATGATGATATATCTCGAAAACGAAACGTTTCCGACTGAAAAATTCTTTCGATTCGCGATCAGCGCCCCAAATAACCCCCGTATACCAAATTTCGTCAAAATCGGAGTGCTCCCACTTTGGACAATTACCTTTAGATTGTTACTTTTCTCATTTTTAAGAAATGGGCGTATATATACAAAATGTATAATAATTGTTTACAAATCAGTCGCTTGGAGCATTAAAGCAAATAAAAATATCAAATGAATGATGTCTGGTCTCATACACATAAAGGTAAACTTTGAAAGTTTTACTAATAAACCATTGTTTAAAGCACTTAAAAACAATTTATCTTATAATTTAACTAGTTTAAAGTCAGAACACTGCCGAAAAGCAAAGTAAAACCATAAAATAATAAAAACCACATAAGAACTTGTTTGTTTATGTTTGGTGATCATCTGTTAAATGACATTGCGGTTGGATGCAGACCTCGAACGATGTTGCCAACAGAAGTAAGTGACTGTTCCCAATATCGCGATATAAAAGTCACTAGAAGCTGGTGTTCGCATAAACTGCCATTTTAGAAACTAGTAAGTATTATAGTTCTTTTGAGGTATGTGATCTAAATCGATACTATCTTTCTTAAAGTCAATCTGAATAGATACTATTCAAAATTTGATATGCAGCCAGAACACTAATGGTCAACCAAAATTACTTTTTTTCCAACCACATTCGTATTTAGTTACTAGAATTTGACATAATAGGAAAAAACTATGGCAATTTATTATTTTCTGTAAAATATATTATTTGTTTTAGCCTAATTTTTGTTATTAGACTTTTTTATGATTTAAAATAGAAACAAACTAATAGGACCCCACTCTAGATTGAAAGAACCTTTTTTTATTTATCATTGAGGAGAATTTGCAAGAAAACTATCATTCTAAGATAACAAGCAACGATTTTTGTGATGAGAAAGTATATTGTTATAAATTATACCTACTTAAATATTATATACCTCATCGTTTATTCATTGATTTTGAATCCATATAAATCTGAACCATTACCAAAAATATTCTTTTATAGTAATTTCTTGTTCTCTCTGAAACTTTAGCACCATTCTAATGTATTATATGTCCCACCTAATATTTGTAACATACATGGTATATCATTCGGGTGAATAAGTAGCATATCTTAAACAAAATTTAAAAAATTAAGTTGTTTTTAAACACATTTAGTAAAATACGTTGGTTTTGCAAAAAATGTTGAATGCATAAGATAGCGATATGCGGTTTTTGGATTATCGTCAACAAATAAAACAACCATAGCACTGCATTTAAAAGTTTATATAGGGTGTTCCAAAATTCATGCATCATGGATTTTAAAATTCTAAGAAAAAATTATCTTAATTTTTAAACCGCCCAGATACTTAATGGGTATTTGGTACATAAAATGTAAAAAAAAAAATATCAGTGACGTCCCTCCCATATTTGTATGGACTATTTTTAAAGAAAACATGGTGCGCCACTGCTGCATCCTAAAATAAAGAATATTTTTAAAATACCCATTGAATTTTGAACAAATTTGATTTCTGCGACTTTTTTCCGAATGATGCATAGTTTTCAAACAAAAAAAATTAAAACCACTTTGATGCATGACGAATTTGCGAAAATTCAGACAAAAGTAATAAACATTTAACACAATCATTTTTGTAAAGTTTTTATTAACAAATTCGTAATGCATCAAAAAAGCTATTTATTTTCGCCTTTGAAAACTATGCATCGTTTGGGAGAAAGTAAAAATGATTAAATTTGTTCCAAATTCAATAGCGATTTTTAAAAATCATTTTTATTTGGGGGAAATAGCAGTGGAGCACCTTTTTTTCTTGAAACATATTCCATTCAAATATGGTATAGACGTGACACTGGCATTTTTTTTTTAAATTTTTTACATAAAAGGACTGTTTTTGGTCTGCTGTTTAGCAATGTACCAAATACCAATTAAATATCTAAAGCAGTTTAAAAATTAAAATAAAAAATTCTTAGAATTTTGACATTCTGTATCTCTAATAGGAGGCGTTTTCGACATATGTTTATATAGAAAACTAAGTCTTATTTTATTTATTTTCGACCTAGAATATGCAATTAAGATTTGATGGATTAATTTCGAAACACCCTGCATATCATGTGCAATTTTAAACATTGTGCGAAAGATGGTTACAGTCATAAAACCATAGGGCTGTAACCCTCTTACGATGTCTGGCACAATGTTTAAAAATTGCATGTATAGTTTTTCTTCCAAATAAGCTCCGTCGGCATAATCTACTAATAAAAATAACCCCTTAAAAAAGACGATTGCCTACAATAAAATGAATAACGGTAGTCGGGAGGGCACGGTCGTATTGCGAAGGTATAATACGACTGTGCTCTTCCGACTCCAGTTTATCGTTTAATTATAGACAATCGACTTTTTAAGGAGTTATTTTTATTATTATCATGCCGACGGAGCTTTATTGGACGAAAAAACTATAAGTCAGTCCGACATCCGAAACATTTGACATTGACAGGCTGGGTCTCTTCTATAATATGGCGGTATTGGGAATTTAAATTAAGGAGCACAGTGTTGCAACTCGGTCAAACAGCTGATAAAAATGGGTATCTAGATTCAATTTGGCCAAGAATATTTGCATAAATTACCCGATTAGTTATTAAATTTCCCAAAAATATTAGGCATCCTTATCTGACAACCTAAATAACACAAAGCAGGATAATAGTCAGTGTTTCAAGAAACTTTATATATAGCCATAAACCGTAAGTTTTTCGTAATTTAGACTTAAACTGCAGATAAACCAAAATTGACTTCGCACGTTTTCCTTCATTGTTGAATTTTTAACGAAATCCATGACGGCAACCACTTAAACGCTTAACACTAGTTGTAGACTAACTATTTTCTTATTTTTTATTACATTCATCCCATAAATCATAAAAATTCTTTAAAAAATAGAATATTAACTGCAACAACAGAAAGGAAAACTTGTTTATGAAATGTCAATAAGTTCTAAATTTGCAACTGCAACGTTGCCAAGTCGCTTAATTTTAGTTTTCAAAAATATTCGTGATACACTTGTCACAAGGAACCTCCCTAAAAAGGTTTTAAAAGGGTTCTTATTATGAAATCCATTTCATTACTGGCTCATGCACTATAGGTATTACGTCTAAAGTTAGCCTGAAGCCTCTTTATCAATAAAATAATTTTATAAAATCTGTACCAAAACGGTATTTTATCACTGTGTTTCTTTTGAAAAATTTATAAATGTAAAATTGTAAAAATTTTCGCATTTTTATTTACGCTACTAATTTATAAATTGAAATACACCAAATAATTTGAATAATTGCTTTTGTAATCTGCTAAGGATTTTGTTTTAAAGTTCGCTAACGACTTCCAAAGAAAAAGCCCTAAATAAATTTCCCATGATAATTTAGTTCGCTGAACGAATAACATCATTTAAATAAAATTGCCCTAAAGATGTATTTTTTGTCTCATTGTAGGTCCTAACAACCCAATTTCGACAAAATGAATAATACATTTTTTCGCCAAAGTAAAACACCGACAAAAAACAACTAAAAATGTACATATCTAACAAAGTGAATTGAATTTAAATAAATTTCGTATCACAAAGAAAGAATCTGATTACAAATATTTGAAGAGGATTTGCTGCAGATAACATAACCGCCGCTAGTTGTTTGTTAAGCCATGCATATTTTCCACAAAGGAATGTGAAAATTGATTTAGAACGAGTCTATTCGGAAAATTCTAAAGCTCGTTCTTTGGCTAGTGCACAGATTTATGGAATAGTTTATTATTTGTGAGTTTAGCTGAATAATTCCGCATTACACATACACATCAGTGGCGACTCCAGAAGTGGCACGGGCCAACCCTGAAAAATAGTTCCAGTACGTCCCAGTGGTGCCAACTAATGTGCTCTCTCATAAAGTTGATCTAAATCGATAATATCTTTCATAAAGTCAATCTGAATTAATACTATTCAAAATTTGGTATGCAGCCAGAACACTAATGGTCAACCAAAATTACTTTTTTCTAACCACATTCTTATTTAGATAATAAAATTTGACATAATAAGGAAAAAACTATGGCAATTTATTATTTTCTGTAAAATATATTATTTGTTTTAGCCTAATTTTTGTTATTAGACTTATTTTTATGATTTAAAATAGAAACAAACTAATAGGACCACACCCTAGATTGAAACAACCTTTTTTTATTTATCATTGAGGAGAATTTGCAAAAAAAACTATCATTCTAAGACAACAAGCAACGATTTTTGTGATGAGAAAGTATATTGTTATAAATTATACTTAAATTTTATATACCTCATCGTTTATTCATAGATTTTGGATTCATATAAATCTGAACCATTTCCAAAAATATTCTTTTATAGTAATTGCTTGTTCTCTCTGGAACTTTAGCACCATTCTAATGTATTATATGTCCCACCTAATATTTGTAACATACATGGTATATCATTAGGGTGAATAAGTAGCATATCTTAAGCCATGCATATTTTCCACAAAGGAATGTGAAAATTGATTTAGAAGGAGTCTATTCGGAAAATTCTAAAGCTCGTTCTTTGGCTAGTTCACAGATTTATGGAATAGTTTATTATTTGTGAGTTTAACTGAATAACTCTGCATTACACATACACATCAGTGGCGACGCCAGGAGTGGCCCAGGCCACCCCTGAAAAATAGCTGGCAATCCCTGAAAAAATGGTTGACCCCCTGTAACGTAAAACATTAGGAGAAAAGACATAGGTAGGGGAAAGTGGGGAGGCTTCATACAGTTTTTATATTTTGCTTTGTGGAATGCCGTGTTTTAGGTATATTTCTTTTAATTTATGACACACTAGTAGCTTAACTATTTTATATTGTAGTAGAACTTTAATATTATTAAAAATCTACATGCACGAGATTCCATAAGACCTTTACAAAAAAGCAAAATGTATGAATGTACCCCATTAGTGGGGTAAATTCATACAACCGAAGGGGCACATTTAACATCACTAATAATTCGTCATAATTATTGTTTATTATTGTTTTATACCATATTTTATAAAAAAAAACAAAAACATTTTTTTTTAACATACAAAACAGATAGTAAAATTCAAAATTAAAAAACAGATTTTATCCAAATCTGTTAATGCCTATTTTAACATCGCAATAGTTTCGTGATATGAACATAAGTAACGAATAGTGAATACAGTGTCATTAAACGGTCTTTACGTTACATGTATGGCTACCAAAGACACTTAATAACATTTTTGTTTTAGTCAGTTATATTTATTAAAAGTAACAATGTCAAAATGTAAAAAAATATTGCCTATACATTATTAATTATATCAAATAAAAAACTCTAGTTAACACAAAGATACCTTAACTTACAAAACCTAAAATTAATATGCCTATGTTATTAACAGATTATGACCTAAGATCTATGGTAATATCACTATGTCTGATAAATAAACTGATCCTTGACATCCAAAGACACAAAGTTCATAAAGCAACTACTTTATATAATATTTACAACTATAATCGTCGGTGTAACAAATAATAGTAGTTAAAAAAATATTCATAAAGGGCCAGGGTACAATTATACAGTGTGAATGTGCCCCATATACTTGTGTATGAATCTGCCCCATCACATGCTAATTAATAAAAAAATTTGAAATAGAAAAACCGTATTTATCCATATTACACATTACTTTAGTTCCTTTGTATTATTAGATAAACTCAATGTATGTAGGTGCCCCTTGTATGAATTCACCCCACTTTCCCACTAAACTAAAGGGACACTAAACATTATTAGAGTTAAAGATTTAGAATGGTAGAAATAAGGGCTTTTTTGCTTCTTAAAATTATTGCGGAACATAAACAAAAAGGAATTTAAGATTTGTATCGGTGAGGACTTTTTTGTCTTCAAAAATATTATGTCTTAAAAAAATGGGCCTCCCTAAAATGTTCGACCCCCTTGGCCACCTCTAAACCAAAAAAGCTGGCGTCGTCACTAATACCGCATGTGTGCAAGAAAACTTTCTTTATGCCTATTCGCAAAAATACAGTTTTGAGAAAATCTAAATTTTGTGTTTTATCCATTTTGATAATAGACTGTTTTGTCAACGCCCTAACAAAATGTAAAACTCTTTTTCACATTTTTTTGCCCTTGCACGGTAATTATACGATCCATTCAGTTCTCATTATTCTCTAATTGCAATAAGTTCATGAACGAAAGGGTGATCCAGGGATTGTGTGTGACACATTAACCGTAGAATGTTTTAACTATAACTACAGAGCAAACGGCCTAAGGCATGGCACGTTTCTTTTCATATAGGAATTATAAAGAATGAAACAAAACAAGTAGGATTTTAACCCTCAGTTCTCAGAATTTTTAACCCCTCAGTTCTCAGTCTTTGCTTGTTTTTCTTCTTTACTTTTTATTTTTACCATTATTCACTATTTTTCTATCAAAAATTACGTTTTTATTCAAAACGATCTTGGAAATTTCCATTGTAAGGTAAGTATGCACTCAGTTTTTTCATCACTTTCCATTATTATTGTTTTGATTTTTTTGTTTGTTCATAATTTAACTAACAGGCTACAAGAATTAATGTAATTTACATACATTTTCTTATACATAATGAATGCATACTTGTCCCGAACGTTTAAAGGAAAATCGTGATTTGTAATGGCGAAACAATGAATAATGATGGTTTTTTGGTTTGAAACGTCGCATAAATGTGGAGTGTAAAATATCGTTAGATTTAGAATTAAAATACGAGTTTATTAGGTTTAAAATCAAACATTTCGCTCATTTTCTTTTTAAATAAACTGTGAAAAAATAAAAACGGTTTCGCAAAATTCCAGTTTTTTACCGGACAATTCCGAAACGGCTGTAATTTTTCAATTTTTAAAATGAAATATACTACGGTTTTTGACAAATATACAGAGTGCTACATTAAAAAACAACGTTGGTCAATAGTTTAAAAACAGTATTATTTGAAAAATATTCGCCACTGCATTCTACGTGAAAAGTCATAAAAGAATCGGTTTTTACCTTTTGAATCGGTCAACTGAGATACCTAAATATGTTAAATTTTCTAAATCGCCATGTAGCTAAGAAATTTAAAGGGCAATGACGGCTTTCTTTAATAATAACTGAGATACCCCGCAGTTGCATTTAAAATGGGACAGTCTGTGCCTAACTGCACAACTGAAATTGACACTACTGGGGTAATATTTCTTACCAGAAAAAACAATTTAACATAATTCAACAAATTGTGGTTACATTAGAATTTTATATTAAAAATAATAATCAAAATATTATTTGCCTTTTCTCCAGAATAAAAATATTGAATACAAATTTTTGGGATAGGGTGTCTCTAAAAGGTGCGGAAAAAAAGCTACGCACGGACTCCTGAGGCTGAAAATATGATGATTTAACCCAACTTACCTTAGTTAAATAGTGGATGGTTTAGAGATACAGGGTGTCAAAAATTCATTCTGTTTGAGTTTTTCATAAATAATTTTGTTAATAACAGGTCTATTTTTACAATAAAAGAAGTTTTAGTAGGTGAAAAATAGGAATTTGCTATAAATTTTTGGTAACTTTAGAGGGCGCCACCTGCGGTGTCTTGCACAAATTAAAAACGTAATAACTTTTTTGGGCCACTTTGTAAGTAAAAAATATGTATTTTTCTTTAACATATTTTACATAAAAAGGTATACTTGGTAAATGTTTTATCAACTTTTACAGCAAAAAATGTAATATTAAAATTAAAAAAGTGTACCAAATTTAGTGGACATATCTGGAGTGGTAAAAAGTTATGATAAAAAGGGATTTTTTTTCTTAAAACCTAAACAACCTGTATTTCGGAAACGAAGCATTTTCGAACATAATTTTATTTCAAAAATATTCTACATTTTTAAGAGCATAAGAGGAATATATCAACTTTAAAAAAACCCTGTATATAAAGTTTAATTCTTTTTAAGAAAAATTATTAAAGATTTTTATTCTGGAGAAAAGCCAAATAATATTTTGTTTAAATTAAAACTCCCAGAAAACAAATAAATTAAAAAAAAACAAAAATGTGTTAATAAGGGGTTTTTAAACGTTATTTATAAGTTTTCATAAAATTGTTTATAAAGACTTAATTTTTTAGTTCGTAATAACTTAGTCTTTATATTTAATTAGGCGAAATTAAACTAAAGCTCTATCACAAAAAAAACACACACACAAAATAAATCAGCACCGTTACGATACGTCGTCGAAGACATTGTTATTGGAATTTTAATATTTCCTTACAATATTCGGTGCTTTGATGTTTGAATTTCACGATTTTATTAACGTTAAAAATCTCCCCAGAAAAAACCACCAAATTTAATCAGACTTTGTCTTTGTTTTTCTGAAAGTATGTAAATTTAATTCCGCTTTTTATATATGTTGATTTTTTTCGTTTCTTTTTTACTTTTGCAGAAAAATATATTTTTTTTTTAATACAATCACTGAAAACTTTGTTAAAAACCCTATTTATTTATGTTCTCGATAAATGGCTTACATAAAAATATAAAGATATTGATAAAATACGTTCATGTTAAACAAACAAAAAACTTAGTAATTATAGTCTAAAATTCGAATAGGAAGCGACCTACACCCATCTGTTTGCTTTCTTTATCTTGGGACAAACCACGAAGGCTAAAAGCCTAAATACTAACGTACCGTGGGTGTCTTAAGCGAGGTAAGAGGGAGTTTGTTGACACGGGACTTAAATACTTGAAGATTTGGGGGAAAGGAAAGACCTCGGCGGGCAGCAGGTTCCACAATCTAGAAACTCTAGAGATAAAAGAACGAACAAAGTGGGAAGTTCGGGGCCTGTCCAGTTGGACGGTATAGGGATGCATACGCGCGGAACCACGAGTTTCTCTGTTGGGAACCGTGAGTGGAGGAACTGGATTAAAACTATTTTATATTAAATATAGTATTTAAACAAAAATATTGCTACTGGGCTGCCTAACGAACTACTGTTTACCACATCTTTGGTTAACTATTTACCACATTTTTGAGACGCAACCATTCGCCCAGTTTTCGTCGGGCGTCTTGTTAATTATTTATTTTATTAGATTAAAATAATTTCAACCGAGTGCTAATAAACCTTTGTTTATAGATTGAAATCTTTGTATTGTAAGTAACTTAATATTAAATATTTCATTATTTTATTTCTTTTAAAGTAATAATAACTTTTATTATATTGTGTAAGAGCAGAATAGTTCTACATAGTGTATAAAAGTTTTAATTTTCAGAAAATGTTAAATATACTTTTTAATTTTATTCTGGAGAAAAGCCAAATAATATTTTGTTTAAAGAACTACGGTCAAGTCCATACAGTGGGGATATTAAAAGTCCTCCCCCCTTTATCTTTTAAATAAGACAAGATATCGAGGTCAAGTAAATTTTGTGTAAAAGGGTGTATTTAAATTACTTTTTATCATAAAAATAGTTTCTGTCACGTGACCTAGTACCAAGGGGGTACTAGCAACTTTTTTTCAAATGTAAAAGGGGTCAAGTAGTATCTTATTTTAAAGGCCTTTTAATTCTCTATTTATCATATAGAGGGTATTTTATTTAAGAGGAAAAATTGCATATTTTTTTTACTTTCCCCATATTTTTAAAGAAATTTAGGATAGCCAATAGATGTATTTTAGCTCAAGGAATTTAAAAATCGTATTAAAAACAATTGCATTGCAGATCCTGATGATTTAAAGGTAATTAGTACAACCCGTTAATTATAAAAATTATTTATAACATATTAAACAGTTTTTGTATATGTATAGTAAGTATAAATACTACCTGAAGTCCAATTATAAATTTATACCCACTTAACTTTTTTTTCTTTAATCCCTAAAAATTTACAAAAATATTAGTTTATTGGGTTAATTCTGTAGTTTTCACATCAATTCTCAAATTTTTATTATCTCCTAGATATACAGGGTAGGACAACATGAATGAAAAGCCACCGGAATATGCTTTCCAGAGCTTTGTACGTGGAAAATCTGGATGGTCGTGCTTTCCGTTTCCAGAAATTCCGGTTCAAATTATTTAACTATTTACTTTGTTTCGATACATAATAATAATTGATTTTAATGCATAAATAAAATTGTAGCTGTCAATCCAAAAACTGCTACTGTTATTGTGCATAACCTTTAATGTCACTTGCTGACGCTTCCAGTAGAGGGCGCCACCGTCCTCGGCCGTTACGAAAACACGTGCACACCGCTAACATAAAAACATCAGGTTTTTAGGAACCTTTACTCACAGCGCTTAGTTCCAGAAAAAAGATGCTATTAATTTAGCGTGAGTCTTTTCTCGATCCCCAAGGGCACAGAAATGCCCGTACAACTTATTCACCTACCTACCCGGGGACGTTATGTAGCCTCCTACGAAGCGTGACCGCACAACTTGAAGATCGCGGAGAGACAGTGAATGATACTTCTAAATGCAACACCTTGTATATTATATCACCATAACAAAGATCATCCAAAGAGCTTTAAAAAATATCAAATTTGATATGTCTTTCTTTATTAGTTTCGGATATAATAATTTTGTCCAATAGTCCAATAAGCTCGTTGCACTGTATGGCTGTAGTTTGGAAGGGATGCATTTTGGAACATATCTGTACAGAAACAATAATCTTATATGGACCTCAAAAATAGTCAAATATACGAACTAAATCATTTTAAAGCCAAGAAAATATTATATATACAGGGTGTTCGAAAAGGTGAGGTCAAATATGATAGAGGTGATAGAGTGAGCCAAAATAATGTTAGTACTTAATATAAAAAAAAACAAGTTTTATCGCGCTTCGTTAAAGAGATGACCTTCAAATTTGGTATAAAAAAGACATACTTTAATTATACCTTTTAACTGTTGCTCCAGTACCAATGATATTTTGGCTACTGAATAACCTCATAATAATGTTTTTTCCATAGGCTGTTTAGTAAGTCGGAATTATACAGGGTGCGACAATTTTTAAAAATTTTATGTATGCATTTTTAACACTGGTGACCAATTCGACATTTTACTTTGACCGTTTAATTCTTTTACCATTTTTGTACAAAAAAAGGTATACTTTATTTAAATCGATATCTTGAACACTTTTTCAAAAAATCGCAATTAAAATACAGACATACCAGTATTTTGTATGTAATAAAAAAATTGTTTTTATGATGAAATTATTAAAATGTGGTAGAATTATTAAAAACAGTGTTTTTGAGCTCCTTAAAATAAAATTTTATTAGTTACAAAATGCTGGTATGTCTGTACTCAAAATGCGATTTTATGAAAACTAAATAAGGTATACCCTTTTTGCACAAAAAATAGTAAAGGAATTAAGCGGTAAAAGCAAAATGTCAAAATTGTCATCAGTGTTAAAAATGCATACATTAAATGAAAACAAATTTTTGCACTCTGTATAATTCCGACTTACCGAACAACGGTTTACCTATTAAAAGAAGCATTACTAGGAGGTTATTTTGTAGCCCAAATATTATTGGTATTGTGGCAACAGTTCAAAAGTTATAATATAAATAAGTTTGTTTATACCAACTTTTAAGGTCGATATCTCCCTAACGAAGCGCGATAGAACTTTTTTATATGAAGTACTAACATTATTTTCACTCACTCTATCATCTCTATCATTTTTGACCTTACCTTTTCGGACACACTGTATATATTTTTTTTTGTTTTTTTAATATATATTACAGTTAAACTTTAAGTAACAACATTGAAATATCTTAACAACAACCCAGCGGCTATATTTAACTAATTGCACGTTCTTTTTTTTCAGATTTCTTACATTTTGTTACCTGGCAGCTTTTAATATGTGGCTTATACTCTGTCCAGCAACATTGTCGCACGATTGGCAAATGGGATCTGTCCCTCTGGTGACATCTGTTAGCGACACAAGGAACTTCGTTACGTGTTTTTCTTTGGATTGCTGTTTTTATTGGCCATAAAGAGTATAGCAGATTTTGAGGTATGTCACAGCCTTCCTTAACTATGAGCCGTGAAGTAAGAAAGGCAACATTGCAAAGAAAACTGTACAGTAGGAATATTGAAATGAGTTCCTAATAGATTACATTTATATATAATAATTTTTTAAGTGTTTTAAACAACATATAGGTTTTAATTTTTTTAAGTATGTTTTAGACAACATATAGGTATAATTTTAAATACTATAGTTGCCCTAAAAAGCAATATTGTGTCTGCAAAACTTATCAGCCTCATACAAATTTGTTGATAAGGATTTAAAAATTTACCCCGCTTTATGCATTTTTTGCGAACAGACCAATGTAGTATTTTAAAGTTAACTAAACATTTTTTATTTAGTAATATTTGCAATATTTAAAATGAATTGAAAGCATGTGTGTTTAGTTATGAATATAAAAGCTTAATTCTTATTACATAAGATGCGCTTTAAGATAACAAACGCTTTAAATTAGGTTTTCCACTATATTTACCCTAAAACCGCCTTAGGTAAATAGCTTTCAGAATATCTATATAAATAATATTTTTTAGTGAACTTACCAGTATATTTATTACGCATTAGTTGATATAGTCCTTAGGATATTGCTTGGGGTAAATGATTGTTTTTGGTGCAGTATACACACTATTAATATCAAATTAAACCAATTTTTTAAAAACACACTATATATTTGTCCACTTACCGTGTAGGTACTACTTTTACTTTTAATAAAAAAATACTTATCCGGTCAATAGCGCACAAACAGGCTGTTCCAATTTTTAAAAATATAACAATAATTAATTATTTTTTTTATATATAATAAATATACGCTACGATTTAACTTTTAAAAACAGAAAAACCTTTTAAGCAATTGTTTAAACTTGCTTCTGTTTACTTCTAAACTTTACTTGACATTTCTACTATGCTGTGTTGCCAGATTTCTCCATCACGGCTTATAGTTTAAGAAGGCTATGGGTATGTTCATAAAAATGACTCGTAATATAAAAATAATGGTACTAATACTTATACGTGGTGATTTCTAACTTATACGCATAAAGGACATATCTCAATCCTTATAGAAAGTGACTTTCGGGTAATTTTTATAAACAATTTATATGATACCCATATGGATTTTTTTATCCCATAAAGGCATATGGCTAAATGACAGAGTACCGTGGGTGTCGGGTTATTAGATGTTTAACTCATCGTTTCCCCTGTTCCGTCAACGTTGTCCAAGCACTGAAACTTGTGGCTATGCATTTCACAGCACCTTTTGGACAACGCGGTAGTACCACCACAGACACTATTGTTAAATAGCTACTACCTAAATATGTCTTCCCGCTGAGAGTCAAACCGGCGACTTCTGGCTTCAAAAATCAAAGCTCTGTTTACTGTGCCACCAGGGAGACAATCCTGATTACATTTTTTTATGGGTGTAACGCGCGGTCTCCCTGGTTTTAGACATTTATAGTTTAAATTTGGATATTTGCCAAGTTGAGATATAGAGTACCTCCTACGATTTTTATTTAGTTTTTATTTTACTAAAGCTTTTAAAGAGCTTCTTTTGATGCATACCTATAAGTGAATACACAGAATAATAAATATACTTGGTGTCCAGAACTCAACCGATTAACTAGCTGACTCTATAATTAAAACCCATTTAAAAAAAAAAAAATATGAACATAATATGTCCTTACTGTCTTGGTTTTTGAACTATGAGGTGTGGATATGGTTATTTCGTTTCTCTAATATCAAATTCTACAGTAAAAAATAACCTTTCTAACTTTTTTAATTAGATATGAATTTTACCATGCCAAGATGTCAGAAGCGTTTTCTAAACAAATATTTCTGACAAAGAATGTACGTAACTAGCTTTTGTAACAATTTTAAATTTTATTTGGATAAGGTAAGTAAAAGTTCAGCTTTTTAAACTTTTGATTTTTTCCTATCTGGCTTTGTTTTTTGAGAACACTAAAAAAATAATCTTTATTATTATTTTTTAATAAGATGGGAATTGACTATGCCAAGATTAGGTTTAAATTTATTTACGCGAAACCGTTATATTAAAAAAGTTAGGATATCAATTTTTTTCCAAACTAAATAAGAATTAAAAAAACAGAAAAATGCTCTGGCGTACCATTTGTTTTCTTTAAAAATATTTACTTCATACCCCTCATAAACGACACTGTTTAAAATTATTTTCTTTTTTGATTTGGTTTAAAAGTTTATATATAAATAAATGCATTTTTAACACCCCGTAGTTCAAAAACTTACACGTTAAGGACATATGTTGATATAAAGTTTTTTTCCTTATTTTCATTACAGCACCTTCTTATGTTTGTCGGTATAGTTACTAAACACCTCGGTATAAAAAAACATTTACATAAAATGTTTGTTTTAACGTCGTAACATATAAAATACCTGTCAAGTTGCCTAAAATGCATAAACTCAAAAAATGTAGTTTAAACTACAATAATCTTTAATATAAGTCATTATTTGTTTTTAAAATTTACCTTCTCTTTTTTTATTTAAAATAATTTATTTTATTCTTTATCCAAATTTTTTTAAATTGTATTTGTTGTTTGTGCTAAGCAATTATCCCTTAATTTTATGCGTAAAGGTTAGGAATTATTCTGTATTATTATTCTTAGAAGAAATGCGTATCATGGTAGCAATAATTGCATAAAGTGTACGCAAATAATATGTGCTTATCGTATAATATCTATTTATGCATATCTTGTTTCCTAATTAGTCTAAAACAAAATTATTACCAAAAATATGTGCATTTATATAACATACCAGAACTTATACCCTTATAATTTCTAATAAAAGAAATGTGTTTCATAATATGAATGATTGCATAATATATTTTCAAATATACCTATGTATGTATATCATATTTTAACATATCTCGTTAACGAATATGCAATACGTATAATATTTTAGGTTTACGTATTAGTAATTTTAACAATATGAACTCTGTAGTTAATTTATACCATTATATATTGCATATTGGGAAATCTGTGGTTCTCGAGGCAAAATTAAACTGGCTTATGGGCAATTTATACCTTGTGAGCGAAAGTAAATTTAGGTATACACGGTGTGTGTGGTAAGAAAAGCTTGAGGGCATTCTACTAGTAAAAATCTAAAAAAAGGTTTATATATACATAGGTCCCAAAATGCATTTCTTTCCAGATCCACACAGTGTTAAGCTTAAAAAACGTAATTTTTTTAAATGTTATCTGAATTATTCTTTATCCAGTTTTAATAAACTTTAGCAGTCCTATTTATAGCAATAATTTACCCCCTTACTCTATTCAGTCCAGTGGCGTCTTAAGTGATACGTAATCAACTATTTCTGACACAAAATGGACGCTGCAGGCTTCTCACAAAAATTGTATTTTTTCTTTACAACATCAACTTAAACTACAGCTTTTTTAGCTTATAATTTGTTTTTTATCTTGCTTATTATTTACGAATATAATAAAATTACTTTATCCCCTGGACTACACAAAATATTGGGTGTCTTTTCTTTTTCTTAAAAACTAAGCAAAATACGAAAAAACATAAAGACTATTTTATTTTGTTTTATTTTAAATAAAATATTTTGTTTCATTATCCGGTAAGGTACCGATTTAGACGCCACTGAATTGGGTAAATTAAATTAAATCCAATCATAATAGGCCTTTTTAAAGCTTCCAAAAACGAATTGAATGGAAGCTACTAAAGATATTACTAAAAATTCGTATTTTTTTTTAAAGTTCACACCCTTTATTTTGAAAACAATACATTTTTGGACACATGTTTATATAAAACCCTTTTTTATTTTATAATGTAGAACCCTTTAAATTTTTTTTAACGATATTCTGAAATTACCCTCTACACAACGTGTCCAAGATAAGGTGGGCCATTATGGGTATCTCGAAAACAATACACGAAGTTGGTTAAATGACTTTAATATACCTTTTATATCCAGCTAAGAAATATTTAAAATTTTTAGTATTTTCAAAAAAATTTGGAAACAAAAAAACAAATTTAAGGATTCAGATAATTTATTATTAAATTTTAAAAAACGATATATACAATTATTACCAATATTATCATTATTTATCATGCATAAAATTTGACACGACTTAAATTTAAACTTTTGTTATAAATTTTAAATAGTCTAAAATGGTTAAAATATTCAAGAAGTTACCTTATTTATGATGCAGTTAAAATATTTTAAATTCTCTCATCTCTATTTCCGTTTTTAATTTTTAAAGTTTTGGTTAGCTTTAGTATACAAATTGAGAAATCTAAATACCTTTAAACTCAAAGAACGTCGCTAAACGAATGTGTACCTTTTAAAAAGTTTGACTACTTTTAATGGAATTTTAAATATATTTTTAAGTATATTTAAAAAACTTCTAAATTACTTTCTTTCCATGGTCGTTTTCTACTTAAAACATAAATAATTTGAATCCCTACTTTTACCAATGAGCAGTGGTTAATTAGAGATAGAGCATTAACAAACTTCTTTTAGTTTTTTTAGCTTTACATACTAATGATTTATTGTTTTCTTACAAATTACGTAACTTTAGATTTTATAGGGGATCAATAGTTATTAATAGAAATTATGCTTAAACTTTCTTATAACCTGTACAGCGTCGGGCCAAATTTGACGCTTTTGATAGGAAACTCATGTTTCTGTATGTTTTACAAAAAAACTGACCCCATTTGCGAGGCTCAAATTTCAAGATCAAATTTACTAGTGAAAACCGCAATTCGCTATCTTGCGTCGTTTACTCGCTACAGCGTGTTTCTCTAATTTCTTGCGTTTTCTTTTATCCTTTATAACTTTTTTATTTTTAAATATTTTTGAATTCTGTAAAAACATTTCTACAGCAACTTTTTATGCAGATTGCAGATATAATTTTAGTTTTTTTTCTAGGGTTGTGCATTTTTGATTTATTTATTTATTTTTGGAAATTTTAAATGGAACATCCTGTATATTTTTATTAAAATGGTTAAAAAATTAACCTTTTAAAAATGTGTCACACTTTATATTTCTTCTCAGCCGTTTCTGAGATATTGCATATTTTGTCATTTATGACTGATATTGGTTAGATAGTAGGCCATGAAAAAAGTAATTATGTTTTACTTTAAACAATCTTGTTATAACTTTTTTGTTTTATGGACTGCAATGACGGAAAACCATTTTTATTAATAATTTAATAACGCAAATAAGGGTAAAAATAATCCTATTTTAATAGTATTTTAAGTTATTTTGTTAATATTTTGCCCTAAAAACATTTTGATCAGGTTTTCTTAATACGTAATATTTTATGTAAAAAACAACCATTATTTTTTATACAGGTAAGTAAAGATGGCCATGAAAAACAAACACAAGCTAAATTTAACCCTTTTAGCTAAAAGCTGGCATTTGTTTTCCATGGTTATCTTTAATTTACTAAAATATGAAAAATAATGGTTGTTTGTAACATTAAATATTAACGTTTTAATAAAACCTGATTAAAAAGTTCCTAGGGCAAAATATTAACAAAATAATTTAAAATACCAAAAAATAGGAATATTTTTTACCCCTATTTGCGTTAATAAATTATTAATAAAAATGGTTTCCCGTCATTGCAGTCAATAAAAAACAAAAGTTATAACAAGATTGTTTAAAGTAAAACATAATTACTTTTTCATGGCCTACTATCTAACCAATATCAGTTAAATGACAAAATATACAATATCTCAGAAACGGCTGAGAAGAAATATAAAGTGTAACACATTTTTGAAGACGGTAATTTTTTAACCATTTTAATAGTGAAAAAATATACAGGATGTTCCATTTAAAATTTCCAAAAATAAATAAATAAGTCAAAAATGTGCAACCCTAGAAAAAAAACTAAAATTATATCTGCAATCTGCATAAAAGTTGCTGCAAAAATATTTTACAGAATTAAAAAATATTTAAAAATAAAAAAGTTATATATATATATATATATATATATATATATATATATATATATATATATATATAATGAGAGAAGGTAGTCGTTGCTGACTAGTTGAAAGTTTACAAGTTTGTGTATATATATATATATATAAAAGAAAATGTAAGAAATTAAAGAAACACGTTCTAGCAAGTAAACGAGCAAGATAGTGAATCGCGAGTTTTCACTAGTAAATTTGGCTTAAAATTTGGAGCCTCGCCTGGAAATGGGGGGTCAGTTTTTTTGTAAATCATACAGAAACATGAGTTTTTATTAAAAGCGTCGGGTTTGGCCCACCCTCTACAGGGTGTCCCATTTTAGTTGCAACATTTATTATTAAAGATAGAACCTTGCGGTTTTCGCAAACCTGAGCGAACTTTTTTGTGAAACAAAAGATGCTATAAACATAGTTATTTTAGCTTTTTGAGCTACAGGGTGATTTTAGGAATTTTGCATTTTCAGGTACCACTTGTCTCAGTTATCTAACAACGTATCAAAAAGGTAAAAACTGAGTTTTATACATTTTTTTTTCATACAATGCAATGGGGTAATCAGATTTTTTCCAAATATTGTTGTTTTTTAAATATTAAGCATATTTAGGTTTTTGTAATAGAACACCCTGTATAATTGCCAATAAAATAATTTCTTTTTTACAAGCATTTCAAAAGTATATAACATTATAGGTTTATTTTTATAACACAAAACAAAATTCTCAATTTTCATATATCATATCCAAAATTTTGCAGTGGGCCATGTAAAACAAAGAAGCTACCTGTTTTTTTTTATTGACTTGATTACTGTAGTGGTGCTTACGTCACGATTTTTAAAATTGAATTTTGCTTTTAAACTTAATAATTTTTGTTATTTTGTTTTATTAATCTAGGTAGGTATTAATTTCTTGGGCAAAACTTTTAATTAGTAAATGGTTTTTATCAAATAATTTTTTAATTTATTGTTAGCATATTCTATTTTGTTTATTTTTTATTTGAAAAACACCTATTGTTATATTAAAGTTACTGACATTTTTAATCAATGCAACACGGTTTTTAAGTTAAAACTATGGTTTCTAACTTCTTAACCCAATTTTGATTTTATGTTTTTCTAAATCAAAAATAATTTAAATATATTATTCTCACAATAAATTTAAAATAATATTTAATAAAAGCTATTTACAAATCATAATGTTGCTAGTGTAAGTGCTACATACCTAGATTTATGTAACAAAAGAACAAAACATGATTAAATGTATACAGGGCGTTTTATTAAAAAAAAAACATCATTGGTCAATATTTTTAAAAATATTTGGAAACATTTTGACTACGCCACTGCATTTACGTAAAAATCTATATAAGAATCCGTTTTTACCTTTTTGATACGTTATCAGGCAACTAAGAAACAAAGGGTACTTTAAATGCAAAATTTTTAAAATCACTCTGTAGCTTAAAACCTAAAATGGCTATGATGGCTTTGTTTCTGGCATCATTTGTTTCACAAAAAAAAGTAGCTTAGGTTAGCAAAAACCACAAGGTTCTATTTTTAATATTAACTAAGATTTCCCGCTGATGCAACCAAAATGGGACACTCTGTATAGCTTCTAATGGCAAAATTAAAACTTTGTGACTGGAGTCATTTTGCTTTTTAAAAATTCTTAGACGTAAGTCAGGGTGTTAAACACTAGCAAGAGTGTATAAGACAAAGAATACCTACATGTAAACTATCCAGCTAAGATGACGCATCGTTCTTGCTTAGATTTTCTTCTTTTCACGCATTGGCAAACATTTCCCATAAAGATTTTAAAGTGTCACGACGTTGGACGTATATAGGGAGGTCCGGAAAGCCCCGCCCACCTAAGCTTGTTTGTATTTGGGTATGCTTAATCTTTAAATATGTTAATGTTTAAGTTCAAAAACGGGCGGAACTGCCCACCAACTAAGATATTTTCCACTATAAAATAAAATATTTTTAAACAAATCGAATCATATAACTTGTTTTTTAATATCTATTATAAATTCTAGACATTCCGATTCTTTTAAAATATAAAATTATGAGCATAAGACTAAACAGTAAAATCGCAAATAAAAGAAAATAAAAATATTTTTATCTTTTTTGATAAAAATATTATACATAAATTACATTGCTGCAATTACTAACACACTTTTAAATATCTACACAGCTAAATGAAAAATATAAAGTTTGGGGCTACCTTCGCCACGTTAATTTTCTTTGAGCGGTCTTACCCGAAACCGCAACATCAAATTATAATAATGCATAACAAAATCCAATTGATCACCTACATTTTAATATATTAATGATGCAAATAATTACCTATGTATCGTAGTAACGTTTGAATTTTCACAGAAGAAAAAATACATCAACCTGCATTGAAAACGTTTTTTGACGACTATAAAGGTGTAAAAGTGGTTTCGCAGAGCGCAAATGAGCTAAGTTAGCATATCAGATTTAATGTTTGTATTAAGTGATAGATACTGGAGCGATAAGACGTTGCGTTTAGAAATTATGACGGTGGATGGCTTTAACCGCTGGGCGGGGCTTCCCGGACCTCTCCTACGTCCATCCCTGTATTAATAAGAAGTGTAATAGTTACACAGAAGTTTTTGCTACATCCTTTTTAAAAGTTAATATTAATGAATTTACGGGGTGTCAAAGTAAAACATATATTTGTAATATAATAATTTTTAAGGGCTAGAGAGCGTCAACTACACTACTTTGAAATGTGATTAAAAATTGTAAATTTACGGTAGCCTAACGCTCGAACAGTGTCTTACCTTTATTTAAAAGAAAAGTACAAAACCTAATACATCTAGACTAATCTGCTTCTAAACTATGTAAAGAATATCGGTGACTTTAACTTTACGGATACTTGGTTAAATTCAAAGTTGATTGTTTTTATAAAATTTATTTTATGCGTTTAAAAGAGCATTATTTAATTGCAGTTACATGACTGTTTGCAAGAATTCATTAAGTCAATTTTTATAAGAGAACTTATTTCCCAGACTTAAAGAACTTAAAAAAACTCTATCAAGAAGTTAAACACGTCTTGGAATTTTTAATCCCAAGTTAGGAAAGTTGTGGTCGGGAACGTATTGCTCTTTAGAAAACGGTTTAGGAAATAAAAGTTAGAAAAGTTAAAGTTTGTGTACAAAATTTAAAAATAGATCAAAATAGATGGGTCTAGAATATTCTTAAAATTTTATAGAGAAAATAACATATTTAAAAAGATCGAATATTTTTAATTCCCTTAGGAATTACAGCTTATTTTGTGTTAAATTAATATAAGAAAGCTACGAATTTAGGGCACAAGGTCAATTAAATATTTTTAAAAATTATAAATTTAAATACTCAAAATTCTTAAAACAAATTTCGGTAATTTTAATTTTTAAATTAAATTTTAAGTTATCAGATAGGAAGTGCCATGATCGTTCTAAAATCACGTTTTTCCTATTTTTACTATATTATCCCTTCTTTTTGTATAAAATTTTTGATATACCACTAAATTGGCACACAATATTTCATTTAGCATTAAAAAACCTTTTTAAAATGTGTTTTCTTATTGATTTTATGCCTTTCTTTATTATTATAAAAGATTTAATTTAAATCAAGTCCCCATGTCTGCAACCATTTATACATGTATGCATGGTTGCAGCATTTAGGAGTAAAAGATTTGGAATTTAATGAAAAAATGTGTAAAATAACTTTAAAAAAGTTTTCAAAGATGTTTTTAAAATATTGTGTGCCAATTTAGTGTTATATTAAATTTTGTGCAAAAGAAGGCGGAATATAATAAAACTAGGGATAGTTTGAATTTCAACTTTGATAATGAATATCTAGAGAGCGAAACGTGTCCAAAAAAAATTATATTTATGATCAGCATCCCAACAAACCCTTGTATAACAAATTTCGTCAAAATCGGAGTTGTCGCAACTTTCTAGGTAATTACCATAAAAAAAAACTAACTTCTCAGCCATTACTTTTTTGGGACAATTTATATACACCAATTTTTTGAAAAATACACTTAAAAAACTTTGTAGGGCCACCGTGTATATTATACCAATTTCTTTGTAATTTTAGGCTTATGACTAACTTATTTAAATTTAAATAAAATATTTATGATTTACTCTTTAGGTACTTATATTTTTTTCTTTTTTTACAGAATCTTAGACATCCACCTTTAGTCTTAGGTCTCTTACTGCTAGTGTTGCCGTTTCTGCCAGCATCAAATCTACTTTTGACAGTAGGTTTTGTCGTAGCAGAAAGAGTGTTGTAGATATACCTAGGTAAGTAATATACAGGTTTTAGTGTTCTATAGTCCATTTCCAATTCGTATAAAATAATAATTAAACCTTACGTAGTATGCTAATAGACAACAGGATAACCCACATATAATTTATTTTACTTGCATTGGTTTACCTGCAACAATTCTTCTTTTGGTCGAGTACAGAGTTGCTTTCCAGTGACGCGTATAGAGGGCTCTCGAGTAGCTCAGGGGCATTTCGTTCTACTTTATGGCGTTCCAGTGACGGAAAGTGTTATGCACCTGAACTACTTCTGTTTTCTTTCCCCTTGCCCCTCATGCACCAACCCCTCTTTTGGTTTTGTGCTTCAAACGTGTTTTTTATGGTTAAGGATGGATTTTTAAAATTATTTGTTAAAAATGGAATTAGATATTAAAAAGAAATTATTATTATTATAAAGCCAAGAAAGGATAAATAAAACGAAATTTGAAAT